>PVKV010003019.1:0-87462 GCA_004027835.1 Alouatta palliata
GGAGGCTGAGGCAGGAGAATTGCTTGAACCCAGGAGGCGGAGGTTGCGGTGAGCCGAGATCGCGCCATTGCACTCCAGCCTGGGCAACAAGAGTGAAACTCCGTCTCAAAAAAAAAAAAATAAATAAATAAAGAGAATCACACCAAGGTACATTGTAATTAGATTGCTTAATAAAGATACATTCATAAAAGCAACCAGAAAAAAAATAAAAGGGGAAAAAAAGACATTCCACATAGAGAGTAACAAAGATAAGAATGACAGTAGATTTCTGGTCAGAAATTATTCAAGGCAGAGGACACTAGAACTGAAAAAGAAAGTGGGTTAATCTAGAATTCAATACCCAACAAAAATATCGTTAAAAAAATGAAGGTGAAATAAACACTTTTTGATGGACAAACTAAAGTTGAGAGAATTCATAACCAGTGGGCACGTAGTACAAAAAATGTTAAGGCAACTTTTTTAGGCAGAAGAAAAATGATACTAGATAGAAATTTGGGCTGCACAAAGGAGTGAAAAGGCCTCCAAATCGTAAATATGTGGAAACACATGAAAGTTATCTTTTCTCATTTTTAATCTCTTTGAGAAACTGTTTAAAGCAAAAATATAAATAAGGTACTTTGGCATTTATAACATACATAGAAGCAAAATGTATGACAAAAATAGCACAAAGGACAGGAGGGGGGAATGAAAGTATATTGTTATAATTTTCTTATTTATCTTTATTTATTACTAATTAGTTTTTAGAGACAGGGTCTCACTCTGTTGGGTCTCACATCCAGCCCAGGCTGGACAGCAGTGGCACAATTACAGCTCACTGTAGCCTCCACCTCCTGGGTTCAAGGTATTCTCCTGCCTTAGGCTCCCAAGTAGCTGAGACTATAGGCGTATACCACCATTCTAGCTAACTGTTTGTAGAAACAGTCTCACCATGTTGCCCAGGCTGGTCTTAAACTCCCGGCCTCAAGCGATCCTCCCATCTTGGCCTCCCAGAGTGCTGGGATTACAATGTGAGCTACCACACTTGGCTGTAATTTTCTTATATGCAGAGTAATAGAATATTTGAAATAGACTATACTAAGTTAAAGATGTTGACTGTAAGTCCCAGAGTAATCACTGAAAAAGCATAACAAAGAGGTATGACTCATAAGCTAATAATGGAGATAAAAATAGAATGGTAAACAAAATCATTCAAAAGATGGCAGAAGAAAAGGGATAAAGGAACAAAGAACAACGAGACAAGTAGAAGACAAAAAGCAAGATGACAGTTTTAAATACAGCTATATTGATAATATTAAATGTAAGTGATATAAATATTCAGTTTAATAGACAGATATTGGCAGTGGCTCACGCCTTAATCCCAGCACTTTGGGAGGCTGAGGAGGGCAGATTGCTTGGGCTCAGGAGTTTGAGACCAGCCTGGGCAACATGGTGAAAACCTATCTCTACAAAAAATGTGAAAATTAGCCAGAAGTAGTGGTGTGTGCCTGGAGTCCCAGCTGTTTGTGAGGCTGAGATGGGAGGATCACTTGAGCCTGAGAGGTGGAGGCTGCCGTGAGCTGTGATGGTGCCACTCACTCCAGCCTGGGCAACAGAGCGAGACCCTGTCTCAAAAAGGAAAAAAAAAAAAAGAGAGAGAGAGATACTGTGCGATGGATAACAAAGCAAGAACCAACTATCAACTATCGTAAAGAAACTCATTTTAAATATAAAGACACAGATAGGCTGGGTGCGGCAGTTCATACCTATAATCCCAGTGGTTTATGATGCCCAGGTGCAAGGTTTGCTTGAGGCCAGAAGTTCAACACCAGCTTGGGTGACAGAGCAGGACTCTATCTCTACAAAAGAAAAAGAGACCCTGTCTCTACAAAACATTTTTTTCTTGCTCTGTCACACAGGCTGGAGTGCAGCAGTGTGATCTTGGCTCACTGCAACCTTGGCCTCCTGGGTTCAAGTGATTCTCTCTCAGCCTCCCAAGTAGATGGGACTTCAGGTGCCTGCCACCACACCCGGTTAATTTTTTTTTGTATTTTTAGTAGAGATGGTGTTTCACCATGTTGACCAGGCTGGTCTGGAACTCCCGACCTCAAATGATCTGCCCACTTTGGCCTCTCAACATGCTGGGACTACAGGTGTGAGCCACCACATCCAGCCTCTACAAATTAAAAAAAAAAAAAATTTAGCTGGGGGTGATGGTATGTACCTGTAGTCTTAGCTACTTTGGAGGCTGAGGCAGGAGGATGGCTTGAGTCCAGGAGTCTGAGGCTACAGTGAGCTGTGATTGCACAACTGCACTCCAGCTTGTGTGACAGAGCAAGACCCAGTCTCAAAAATAAAAAAGACATAGATTAAAAGTAAAAGGATAGAAAAAGACATTTTGTGCAAACACTAATTAAAAGAAAGATGATGTGGCCGTAAGTACCAGACAATATATACTTTGGAACAAGAAATATTACCAGGGATAGCGAGGGACATTTCATAATGACAAAGGAATCAGTTCATTAAAAGACATAATAATCCCAAATGTGTATGCACTTAATGACAAAGCTTCAAAATACATGAAGGAAAAACTTATGAAACTAAAAAGAGGAATATACCAATTATAATTTTATTTGGAGATTTTAACACTCCTCTCTCAGTTATTGTAGACAAAGAAAAAATACCTATATAGAACACTTGAAGAACCTGAGCGGCCAGCTGCACCAAAGGAATGTTTATAGAACCCTGCACCCAAGAACTAGAGAACATTCATTCTTTTTAAGTGCACTGAAATGTTCTCAAAGACACACAATCTGCTGTAAAACAAGACTTGATACATTTAAAAAGACCGAACTCATATAAAGTATGTTCTCCGACAAAAATGGATGGAAGTAGAAGTAACAGAATGTATCTTGAAAAATTCCAAAATATTTGGAAACACATGCCTAAAGAAAGTGAAAAAATAATCACAAGACATTTTAGAAAATACATTGAATTAAATGAAAATGAAAACAACATACTGAAATTAGCAGATGCAGGCAAAGCAGTGCTTTGAGGATAATTTATAGCATTAAATGCTTATACAGTAGCTCCCCTTTATTTTGGGGGCTATGTTCCAGGACCCTCAGTGGATGCCTAAAACTGTCAGTAGTTCAGAACCTATATATACCATATTTCTTCCTATATATACATATCTGTGATAAAGTTTAATTTATAAATTAGGCACAGTAAGAGATGAACAACAACTGATAGTAAAATAGAACAGTTATAACAGTTGGTACACATTCTGTTTGTGTCTTTCACCCACAAACTTAATACCTTTTTTTATCTTAACTAAGCCCTTTACTACACACTGTAGCTGTTAACTTTTGCAGTTTGAGGTGCAACAGCAGAACTCATACAAATTTATCTTTCCTTCTTCACAAGTTCACATGTAGAAGATTTGCTCTTACCTTAGATCTTAGCAACCTCAACATACGATTTTTTTTTCTTTCCTTTGGTTGAGAAATTTTACCTTTTCACTTAAAGGAAACACTTTATGGCTTCTCTTTGTCTTATCTGAATTGCTAGCATCACTACTTTTATACTTTGGTGCCATTATAAAGTAAAATAAGGGTTACTTGAACCGAAGCACTGCAGTACCTCCTCAGTCAGTCTCATAACCGAGACAGCTACCAAGTGACTCACAGGTGGGTAGCATGGACAGTGGGGATACGTTGGACAAAGGGATGACTCACATCTCTAGTGGGAGAGAGTGAAACGGTGCTAGAGTTCATCACACTACTCAATGTAAAACTTATGAATTATTTATTTCTGAAATTTTTCATTTAGTATTTTTCGACTGTGATTGACCTCAGGTAGCTGAAACTGCAAAAAGGGAGGCTGCAGATACGGGGAGACCATTAATAAAGAAGAAAGGTCTCAGATACGGGGAGACCATTAATAAAGAAGAAAGGTCTAGGCCAGGCGCGGTGGCTTTGCCTGTAATGCCAGCACTTTGGGAGGCCAAGGCAGGCAGATCCTTGAGGCCAGGAGTTTGAGACCAGCCTGGCCAACATGGTGAAACCCTGTCTCTACTAAGATACGAAAAAATAGCTGGGTGTGGTGGCATGTGACTATAATTCCATCTACTTGGGTGGCTGAGGCATGAAAATTGCTTGAACCTGGGAGGTGGAGGTTGCAGTGAGCTGAGATTGTGCCACTGCACTCCAGCCTGGGTGACAGAGCGGGACTTTATTTCTGGAAAAAAAAAGAAGAAGAAAGATCTAAAGTTCGTGATTGACGCTTCTACCTTAAGTAGCAAAACTAAATCCAGAGAAAGAAACAGAAAAAAATTTAGTGGGCAAACATTACAAATCAGTGATTCCAAAGCCGTTTGTTTGCAAAGGTCAATAAAATAGATAATCCTGTAGCTGAATGATTGGGAAAATGAGGGAGGACACAAATGACCAGTACCAGGATGCAGATGAAGCATGAATACAGATCCTACAGACACTCAGAGAGTCATGAGATGATGTCATATACAGCTGTGTGCCAATACATTGGACAACTTAGATGAATTGGACAAATCACTTGAGAGACACAAACTATCAATGGAATAGCCCATATCCATTGTAGAAATTGAATTTTGGTTTAAAACCTTCCACAAAGGAAACTCCAGCCTCAGATGGCTTCAGTACTGAATTTCATCAGACATTTAAAATTATGAAATGCCAAATCCACATAAACTTTATCAGAAAGTAGAAGAAGAGGGAACATTTCCCAGCTTATTTTATGAATTCAGTATTGCCCTGATATCAAAACCAGACAAAGACATTACAATTAAAAAAAAAAAAAACTGCAGATGACTATCCCTCATGAGCATATAAGCAACAACCTTTAACAGAATATTAGCAAATAAAACCTGGAAAGATATAAAAAGAATCATGTATAATGACCAAGTAGGGATTTGCAGTGGAATACAGGGTGGTTGTAACATCTAAAAATCAGTGCAATTTAACATTAGCCAACTAAAAAGGAAAACCCATAATATCATCCCAATTTTGTCAAATGCACAGAAAAGCATTTGACAAAATTCAACATTCATTCAGATAATACCTCTTAGCAAACTAGGAAAAGAAGATAATTTCTTCAACTTGAGAAAGAGCATCTTTGCAAAACCTATATCATGTTTTATAGTGAAAGTCTGGATGTTCTCTTTTTAAGGAAGGTTGGCTTTACGAGCATATGACTTGTGCAGTCCAGAAATTCTTAACAATTTTATTTTATTTATGTATTTTTTTGAGATGGAGTTTGGCTCTTGTTGCCCAGGCTGGAGGGCAATGGCGTGATCTCGGCTCACCGCAACCTCCGCCTCCCAGGTTCAAGCAATTCTCCTGCCTCAGCCTCCCAAATAGCTGGAATTACAGGCGTGCACTATCATACCCAGCTAATTTTGTAATTTCAGTAGAGATGGCGCTTCACCATGTTGGCCAGGCTGGTCTCAAACTCCTGGCCTCAAGTGACCCACTTGCCTCAGCCTCTCAAAGTGCTGGGATTGCAGGCTTGAGCCACTGCGTCCAGCCAACAATTTTATTTTTGAACTTATGTTTTGCAACTGAAGTCTGCTGAGACAATGGAATGTGCATGTGTGTTAAAGAAATACACACAGTGTGAGTGTTTGCCATTTGTTGCTGTCCTATTTGCATACTGTGCGATGCCCCAGCAGCATGGAGTTCTGGTGAATTCACGATGTCTAGGAGTTCAGCACAAGATAACATGTTGCATCCACAGCAGGGTAAGCGGAGGCGCTGATAGCTCTGAGATCTCATGCTTTCTGTTCAAACTAGAACTCGCTTCGAATACAGAAAGAAGACAGTGGCATTCTCAGAAACACGAGCATCCCAAGAACTCCATCATCTCTTTTTCATGTTGCTTCCCTGTATTAGCCAACCATTCAGTGCTGAAATTAATGACACAGAAAGCAAAGAGAAGATAGGACACACCCTAATAGCTTTCAGTCCTTCCTTACTCATTATAAACTGAAGATAGTGTTAGTAGAAAGTGCATGTATCAATAAATGAAATAAAAACAGTTGAGTTTTCTGCAGCCTATCCACTTTTTTTTTTTTTTTTGAGATGGAGTCTCGCTCTGTTGCCCAGACTGGAGTGCAGTGATGTTACCTCGGCTAACTGAAACCTCCACCTCCTGGGTTCAAGCAATTCTTCTGTCGTAGCCTCCCGAGTAACTGGGACTAGAGGTGCATGCCACCATGCCTAGCTAATTTTTATATTTTCAGTTAGAGACGGAATATTACCATATTGGTCAGGCTGGTTTCGAACTCTTGACCTCAGGTGATCTACCCACCTTAACCTCCCAAAGTGCTGGGGTTACAGGTGTGAGCCACCACACCAGGCCCTTTCCACCATTTTGGTAAAATAAAATACACACATATATATGAGCTAAGAAATACTAATAGCCACTAATTCTCACAGTGTTCCATGTGAGAAGGTTGCAGAGGGAGGTTTTAAGAGACTTTCTAAGGAATCATAGAACAGGAGCCAGTTTGGCTCCAAAGCCAGTGCTTATTCCACAGCATCGAACTGCCTCCTCTTATAGGGGCTGGAGAAGGACTTGTTGACTAATGGCATGAAGGTTAATCAGTGTCCCCAGACACCAGGCAGCCACTGTAGGCTGGGAGGTAGTTCAGCAGGGGCAGGTGGCTCTAGCAGATGCTGGCATTGCCGTGAGAGACCGGGAAAGGGATGGGACAGGAGCTGAGCCGTCCAGCTGGGTGGCAGGGTCCTGGGGCCAGGACGTGGAGCTACACTGCCAGTCAGTGCACAGTGTCGCAGGCAGCATTCCACCTCAGAGGCCGGATGGGGAGTGGGGAGGACCAGGGGCCGGGAACACAGTTGAGAGATGTTGTGGTTGGAATGTTTTTGATGTTCCAAATGTGTTTGGATGTTTGTGATCAAAAGAGTTTTGTTGAATCTGTGTACATAGAGGACCTACTGTGTATAAGGCAGTGTTTGAGGGTGGAGCCTTGGAATGTCAGCACAGCCAAATTTGGGAACCATTGACTCACATCGCCTTCCCAGGTGATGGAAATGATCTTGACATTCAAGGAGACTTGGAAAGCTGGAGAATTGGGAATACAGCTCAGGAGTAACCTTGGGAATTAATAATATGCCTATTAATAATAGGTAACACTTAGACGTATTGTGTGTCTGGCACAGTCTGATGCTGGGCTCTTTACACACATTGCAGAGAATTCTCCAGCCCACCCTGAGATGGGCCTGTGGTTATTTGTATTTCGCAGAGGGGGTGAGCTTAAAGTGTGGCAACTTCCAAGGCCCAGGCCCATGATGGAGATGGAAATTCCACTCCAGCCTGAGTTTGGGGCTGCGTTCCTCACTGCCATGCTTTCCTGCCCCAAGTGTTGGCCTCACTGAGAGGAGGTGTGTTTGGGTCAGAGTGGGCTGTGGACACGTGATCATGGGAACCCACAGAGCCAGATACTGGGGGAACCGGGCCCCTGCAGGAGCCGTCACAGCCATCGCTACGTGATGCCGGTGAACCCTTCAGGGCTCTGGGCCTGGCTTTCCGCCTCTTGGCAGCCCGGAGTGTTCCCAAGCTGTGAAAATCCCCGCAGGTGCAGTGACTGGGCTGGTCTCCGAGGGAAAGGAACGTGGAGCTCGCAGGTGGAAGGCTGGAGAGAGTAAGTAATAGTTAGGCTTTGTGTCGCCACCCAAGTCTTATCTTGAATTGTAATTCCCATCATCCCTATGGGTCAAGGGAGAGACCAGGTGGAGGTCGTTGAATCATGGGGCAGTCTCCCCCATGCTGTTCTCGTGATAGCGAGTAAGTTCTCGCAAGATCTGATGGTTTTATAAGGGGCTCCTCCCCCTTCACTCAGCACATCTTCCTGCTGCCTTGTGAAGGAGGTGTTTTGTGTCCCCTTCGCCTTCCGTTATGATTGTAAACTTCCCGAGGCCTCCCCAACCATGCTGAACTGTGAGTCAATTAAACCTCTTTCCTTTATGAATTACCTAGTCATAGGCAGTTCTTGATAGCAGTGTGAAAACGGACTAATACCGGAAGAAAGCTGGGGCTGCTCGGGTGAAGTTAGACCAAGAATGAGCCGTAGAGTGTCACTTGTGGGGGACTATTGGGCTGGTGATGTGCAGCCCTTTGTGCCAGCCGGGCCCAGTGTCTGTCAAGCAGAGCCTGGGGACCAGCTTGCCCTGGCAGCCACTTACCTCACCCACTCCAGGCACACGGCAGCCTTCTTGCCAGCTGGGCTTTTCCCTTCCCCTCCCCAGGGCAGGCTCATCCCAGTGAGTGAGAGCAGTGAGTCCATGGCATCGCCCAGAACCAGCTCCAGTTTCTAAGGAGAGTAGAGCTTTTGCGCTGCTGGGAGCTGGATGAGGAGTGACAGAGGACTGGGCTGGTAGCACGGCTCATACCCATGTCAGGACAGGTGTCTTCTCCCTTCACTTCTGCTGGTTGTGACCCTGAGCTTTGGAATTTCTGTGTCAGGGTGGAGCAGGAGGGCAGAGAGTGAGGTGATTGGGTTCCGTGCCCAGGTGTTGTGGAAAGATCTTAAGGAGGTTTTTCTTCCCACTTTGCGCTTTGCAAGGTTCAGGTGGAGGTGAGGCGTGTTTGCTAAACGCAGTGCAGAGAAGGAGGCACAGGTGGGCTCGATGGGGAGGGCGGGGTTCAGCTAGATTTCAAGGGGGAGGCGGAAGGTGGCCAGGTCGGGGGGGTGTTCTAAGTGCATGCTTCCCACATTGGGGGCTGTAGGGTTGTTTGCTTGGTGCCTGTGAAGCCACAGGAAGACCATGGAGTTGGCATTTCCTTTCTTCCTCCTTCCTCCGTGGATTCATTCCTTCACCCAGCGGTCATTGTGGCAGGTGTTAGTGCTGGGAACACAGTGGGGATTGAGACAGATGTCCCTGCCCTCATGGGGCTTATACTGTAACAGATGGACACGTCTATTTGGCAAATATTTTTAAGCATTTAAAAATACTAATAATACAAACATGGATTTGATTGATTAGAATGCAGGATCCACATATATTAGCAAGTAAAATGAGAGGCTTCCTCACCAAGCACTTTCATGGGAACATTTAAGGGCTCTCAAAATACGGGCTGCTGCATGTGGCAAGGTCAGAGGGGCAGTTGGTGCTATGCCAAGGACGTCAGCTTGGCTAAAGCAGATGGTTTACGTCAGGGAACAGCAGTGGGTGGGAGGCGGGTTTAGGATCAAGTTCATGATAAAGCCCAGAGTATACAGGACCCCAAATGCCAGAATGAAGATTTTGAACCCTTAGACACTTGGCAGCTATTGAGGTGTTTTGAGCAGAAGGTGGTACTTGCAAAAATATTATTTTGGAAGATTAACGCTGTTCCAGGGTGGACTGGCAGGACCAGGGAGATGAGTCTGTCCCCAGCCCTGTGGGAGGGGAGGGTGTGAGCCGGGTGGTGGCAGCAAGGGTGAGGAAAAAGCCCCAGAGGCTTTTACCTGGGAAGAGCAGCTGGGACGAAGGACCCGTTGGAGGCACGGAAAGGAGCCCAGTGAGCCGAGGGCAGGTGGTGCGGGTTCAGGCTGGCGTCACTGAGGACCCGCGCCGTGTTGGATGCGGTGTTCCTAGCTGGATGCAGTGTTGGCGGGACTGGGACCCGAGGATCGGGGCTGGCTGGGGAGACCCTGACAAGCTTGGGTGTTCACATTGACTTTAGCGTTTCCCACTCCTGGTCACACTGTAAGTCTCTTGGAAGCTTTTCAGCAATACCAGTGTCTGGGCCTCTGGTTCCACCTTTGTGGGTGCTGCCTGGGCGTAACTCCCCAGGTCACTCTAAGGCGCAGCCACAGTTGGGATCCGCTGAGTAGGGGGTGAGGGGCGCACTGCAGGTGATGCTCATCAAGCTGGCAGAGGCTGAGGAACCGGACTTTAGAAGAGTTCTCCAGGGCTTGGAACTTGAATTTTGGAATTTGGAAGTCTCTGTCATGTGACTAAGAGGCTGCATTGAGGCCTGGTCCATGACCTGCCACGGTCCTTCCAGACCAGAGTCTCTCAGGACAAGAAGGAAACTTGGAAAGGACTTTAAATCGGAATTGAAAACCAGGAAACGGAATTATACACAGGAGACATGAAGCAGCATCAACAGATGGAAAACACCGCTGTGGATGGAGCTTTGAATGTGTGGGCGGGACGCTGGTCAAAAGGGAAAAGGTTGGTAAGGAGGTACCTAACTCCGGGTGGGGGTGAACCAGGGATCAGAAGATTGCTAGAAAATGAGGGCCAGGTGTGGTGGCTCACGCCTGTAATCCCAGCACTTTGGGAGGCTGAGGCGGGTGGATCATTTGAGGTCAGGAGTTCAAGACCAGCCTAGCCAAGATGGTGGAACTCCATAGCTACTAAAAATACAAAAATTAGCTGGGCATGGTGGCAGGTACCTGTAATTCCAGCTACTCAGGAGGCTGAGGCAGGAAAATCACTCAAACCTGGGAGGCGGAGGTTGCAGTGAGACGAGATTGTGCCACTGCACCCCAGCCTGAGCAACAGAGTGAGACTCCGTCTCAAAAAAAAAAAAAAAAAAAAAAAAAGTGGCTCACACCTGTCATCTCAGCACTTTAGGAGGCTGAGGCAGGTGGATCACGAGGTCAGGAGTTCAAGACAAGCCTGGCCAAGATGGTGAAACCCCCGTCTCTACTAAAAATACAAAAATTAGCCAGGTGTGGTGGCAGGTGCCTATAATCCCAGCTACTAGGGAGGCTGAGACAGAGAATTGCTTGAACCTGGGAGGCGGAGGTTGCAGTGAGCTGAGATCACTCCACTGCATGCTAGCGTGGGCAACAGAGTAAGACTCCATCTCAGGGAAAAAAGAAAAGAATGCATAGAAGAAAAATAGAAAAAGAAGAAAAAACAATAAATCCATAGAAAAAAACAGTAAATGCATAGAAGAAAAAAACAAATGCATAGAAAAAGCAAAAAACAATGCATAGAAGAAAACAATAAATGCATAGAAGAAAAATAGGCATAGGAAGATGGCCTAAAGCAGCAGCGTGAGCATTTAGTTTAAAGACCCAGGAAGGCTGGAAGCTCTTTGCCTTGTTTTCATATCTAGACTCCACCTTGAACAGTGATTCCATAGAAGAGAATCACCTGGAGAAGGGCACAGATGCAAATGCTGGAGATTCTGTGGGCTAGGACCCTGGAATCTCCCATTTTAACCAGGTCCCCTTGGGGCACTGGTGCGCCTGGCTCAGAAACACTGAACTAGAAAAAGAGCAACTCAGAAGCAGTGTGGAAGGGTTGCGTCAGAACCGGTGACTGGGAAAAAGAAAAGTGCCGAATGTCCCCGAGAAAGCTGTGAGAGGCTGTAGGGAAGAAGGAATTGCTGAGAAACCCCTAGAAGGACTAAAGGGGAGAAAAAAGAGGAATCAAACCCCCAAGGAGGAAGCTGTGATTCAGGAGAGCAGATAATACGGTTTTTGCTGCGGAGGGTGTGCAAAAAATTTTACTCTCAAAATGTCGTTTTCTGAATTGAAAGGTATAGGGAGTTTTAGAATCCAAAGAGTTTGCTCTGTTGCATGGGCACAAACACAAGAGAAGGCCTTGGTGTTTTTGTGTCATCAGTGATCTGTTCCCTTCAAGTTTTTACATTTTAAGTTTGTGTGATGCTGTATGTGGATTCTTAAATATTTTCTGTCTCCAGATTATACACTTGTCTTCCTCCGAGCTGGTACCTTTGTTTTCAAGTTCATCTAAAGTCAGTTCCAGACAGTCTGGATCTGTGCAATGAATGTACCCAGCGTTGCATACAGGTGGGAAAGCACGAGTGAAAACATGGAGCCCTGTTCGCATCCTGCCTCACTTAGTATTGGCCGTCAGCTAGAAGTTGGTTTGAATTTTCTTTATCATCCAGAATCTATATGCTCAAATATATGTGAAAACTCTGTTTTCAGAACGTGTGAAAACTGCAGCTGGGTGTGCAGCCAAAGCTTTCATCCCTCGTGGGGACCTTTGCTGACTTCTGCACTCTCCCTCGGAATGGATCTGCTCATGCTCTGTTCACTGCTAGCTGCTGCTTTTTTTGAGACAGAGTCTCCATCACCCAGGCTGGAGGAGTACAGTGGCATGATCTCAGCCCACTGCAACCTCTGCCTCCCAGGTTCAAGCAATTCTTGTGCCTCAGCCTCCCAATAACTGGAACTACAGGCTTGTGCCACCGTATACCCCGGCTATTTTTGTATTTTCAGTAGAGATGGAGTTTCACCAAGTTGCCCAGGATGGTCTCAAACTCCTGACCTCAAGCGATCCACCTGCCTCAGCCTCCCAACGTGCTGGGATTACAGGTGTGAGCCACCAGGCCCAGCCACTGCTAGCTTCTTTGCTGTCAGTGGATTCAGCTCCTTGAGGTAATTTTATAATCTCCGGGGCCCAGTGTGGGGTCTGCCACTCACCAGAGTACTCAATAGGGTTGAATTGACCATTTTTTAAGAGAAGACCTGAGACCAAATATGATTTGGCTTTAAAATGGACTTCTTTAAGTAGAATTAGAATTATTTGGCCTGGAGAAAGAGACCAAGGTGACTAATGAGGTCACATCAATAAGGAGACAGGAAATGCTGTGAGCAGATGTTTCTGTGTCTAGTGAAGCAGCAAGAGGATGGGGGAGCTTCTGTGGAGTTTTGTGGTTCTCAGTCATCTGGGGTAATTAGGAGAATCTGATGAGAGCAACGGACTTGCTTCCCAGAGTCGGGCAACGTGTGATTTCTTCCTTCCTTTTAGGGGTTCACCAGCTTTTCCAAAGCCTAGTCCGTAAAGTTCAAGTGAATAATCCCTAGGTTAGGATAAGATGCTACATCTCAGCTGCCCATTCCTGCATGGAAACAGGGAGGTGGACCAGATGGCCTTCTCTGGTTTTCAGCATTTTGAGCACCCCTGAAATGTGGGCCTTCTTGGTGGGTGCATTGATCAGGCTGCTGTGTCTTTACGTTCAATAAGCAGCATTCTCCTCTCAGCCCACAGGCTCTGCAATTGACACAAAAATCAATCTGCTTGTGCACACCATTGCTTCAGAGTTCATTATTCTGCAGTAGAAAAGCTTAAGCAAGTTCATTGTGAGCACTTGGGAATCAGGAAGAAGGCCTTGTTCCAGGCCAGGGTTTCTCGTCATTGGCTCCACTGACATTTGGGGCTGGATTGTTCTTTGTGGTGGGGCTGCCCTGTGTGGTATAGGATGTTCAGCTGCATCCCTGGCCTCCACCCACCAGGGGCCAGTGGCACGCGCCTTCCGAGTCATGACTGTCCAAAATGTCTCCAGACACGCTGCGGAGTGGTCTTGGTGGTGGCCTGACCACCGCTGGCTGAGAACCACTTCTCTATATTTATCTTCATTTTGGCTCCCTTTTCAAGGGGGAACACTTCGTTTTGTTTGTTTGTTTTGTTTTTTAAGATGAGGTTTCACCATGATGGCCAGGCTGGTCTTGAACTCCTGACCTCGGGTGATCCACCCACCTCAGCCTCCCAAAGTGCTGGGATTACAGGCGTGAGCCACCGCGCCCGGCTAAGGGGGAACACTTCGATGGAGAATGCACTGTTCTTTCAGCTTCTTTTTACCACCATAGCTGTTCACACAGCTCATGTTTGCTATGTCCCAATAGCTGTGCAAGGCCCTGGGGCTACAAATGTAAGTAAATGACATACGTGACCTCAGGTACTTACTGCGCCCTCTTGGGGGAGATACACACAGATGCATCAGGGGCTGCGCTGAGGGAAGGCGGTGCCTCGTGCTGTAGGAGTCTCCTTTGCACTGCGAGTGTCTTCTCCGTCCAGAATGCCCTTCCCGCCTCTCCCGTGGCTGGGTCTTGTTTGGCATTCTCATCTCAGTTGAAGTGACACTGCTTCCAGGATTCCGGTCCTAACATTGGTGTTAGCAGTTTTCACTTAATGCTGCATAACAGCCCAAAACTCAGTGTGTCATGACATGCGTTCCTCACTCGCACATCCGTGGGTCGGCTGGGGTGGTGTTGATCTGGTCTGGGCTCAGATGGCTTTGGCTCTAAGCTTTGGGATCAGTTCTGCTGGGTCAGTTTCTCGTTCTGTTGTACCAGTGAGCTTCTTGGTGTGTGGTGTTCTGATAATGGCAGAAGCACAAGAGGAAGAGCCAGCCATCACATGCATTTCAGAAGTGTGCTGCTGTTATAGATGCTAACATCTTTTTGGCCAGAGCAAGTCACATGGTCAAAGCAGCAGGAGGGAAAGAGACTTTTTTTTTTTTTTGAGTTGGGGTCTTCGTTCTGTCACCCAGACTGGAGTATAGCAGTGAGATCTTGGCTCACTGCAACCTCTGCCTCCTGGGTTTAAGCAATTCTCCTGCCTCCGCCTCCCGAGTAGCTGGGATTACAGGGATTACAGGTGCCTGCCACCACACCTGGCTAATTTTTGTATTTTTAGTAGAGACGAGGTTTTGCCATGTTGGCCAGGCTGGTCTTGAACTCCTGACCTCAAGTGATCCACCCGTCTTGGCCTCCCAATGCTGGTGATGGTGGAAGCACAAGAGGAAAAGCCAGTCCTCATGTGCATTTCAGAAATGTGCTGCTGTAGAGGGTGCAGCATGAGCCACTGTGCCTGGCTGGAAGGAGACTTAATACTCTGCAAGGACGAGGCTGCCTGATGCTCCTACAGGGGAGTGAAGAACTAGGGCCAGCTGTCTCCCTCATACCTCATCTAAAGCAGCCAGCTAGTCACTGTCTACCATTTCTATTCTTTTATGAGCTCTGATACTCTTATGTTTGAATCATTTATTATTTCTGCCACATGCTTGACAAGGGTGAGGTCACAGACTGGTCATAACATGTGACCTCCACAGGCAGCAGCGGCAGGATGTTTCGGTTGGAGCCTTGGGTCCCTGAAATAGCACATCTTGTAGAGAGGACTGGAGAGAGGCCCATTGTGGTTGGCGGGAGAGGAGGCTGTTGAGGAGCAACCAGATTCAACACAGTAGAGCCTGGGGCCAAGGCTGCCACGTTCCACGTCTCTGGGGAAGCCTTCACAACAGATCTGTGTGGTGGTGCCCCTGGCAGTGTGCAACCTGAGAAGCTGTGCTGGCTGCCTGGCAGATTGTGAGGGACCTTGCATAACGTGTCAGGTTGGCTGGATGCCTGTCCTGGAAGTCCTCTTTGTTTTGGAAGAGGGTCGACATTGAGCATCTTTTAGCAAAGGCATGCACAAGTCATAAAATAAGCAGAACGCTTCTGGAGGCCCCTTTGTTTTGAGGCACATGGTGGAAACGGCAGATACCCAGTGTGGAAGGGCACAGCAGCAGCACCCCAGGCTTGAGCCTCGTGTTGTGTTGATTAAAGTTGTATTGATTAGAGATCCCAGAATCTCTCTTGGTGCGGCGATGCTTAGAATTTGCCCAAGGCAGCATGGGAGAGTTGCCCACTGTCTGCAGACTTTATGCCTCTTCCTCCCGACCTGCCCAGATGCGCCAGGCCCTAACTGCATCCTTAGCTCTTGGGGAACCCCCTGTTTCCCGGCTGTAGCCCCACCTTGGCAGACACCATCACGGTTCAGCTAAGGAGATGGTAATGTACGCAGGGGTGCCCTGGACCCAGGGGAGAAAGATCTGGGTTTCAGTCTCAGCTCTGTTAAGAAATAAATGTATTTCTTTGGCTTTAAGTCTCTTTTGCAAAATGAGAATAAGAAAACTCTGGCCTGCCTCCTCTTGTTGTAAGAAACAAATAGGAAGATGAACACGAGGCTCTTGTAAAATGCCCTCAAAGTATTATTATTTTGTACTAAATTGCCTTCTGTGGAAGCAAAGAAAAAGTCATGAAAAGCGTATTTTGTGCCAAGCCCTGTGTGAGGTGTGTTGCATGTGATCTCTTTCAGTCTTACTGGAATAGCCTGTGGGGTCGCTGCAAGGGCAGGGAGCCCAGTCAGAGAGGCGAGGTGACTCCCCAACTGTTCACACCTCTCTTCCTGCCTCTTGGTCTGCTCAGTCTGATGCTCTGATGCTCTAGATCACTCCCAAAACATACCTACCCCTGCCTGCGGGCAGCCATATGCAGGCCTGTGTGACCACCAGGCCTGACCTTTTCCCACCCCTCCATCTGCCAGTTGTTCCCTGTGGCTTCCTGTGTGCCACAGTTCTGGGCTCTGGGGAGCCAGCAGGGAAACTATCCATGCCCTGGCCACATGCATGGAGCTTGCTTTCCAGTCGAGGAGGCGAAGGAGTAAGGACAGAGAAGGGCAGGTGCAGAACGTTCTGTGTTGGGCCTCAGAGCCGGACTCAAGGGAAAGGGAGTAGGGTGGGCGAGGAAGGCCTCTGAGGGGAGGGGAAATTTCACAGGGACTTGGCTGAGGAGGAGCCACTGCAGCGGCCTCTACAGGGATCTGCAGTGAGAGTGGCCCCAGATACAGGACCCATCTGTGCTGAGTGGCGGCCTTGCAGGTTCTGGCTGGGCCTCCTTGGGTGGGAGAAGGCTGGCTGCCTTTGGAGGGGCAACTCCGCTGCTCCTTCCTGCCCCATGGCTGCTAGGAGACTTTTTCCCAAAGCATCCAAGAAGTTTTAAGAGGCTCCCGCGCAGCTGGTCTCCAGAATGTCATAGGTCTCTGGGCGACACGGGCAGTGCACCCTGAGCAGCTTTCTCTTGCTCAGCTTCTCCACAGTTCTGGAGTGTTCTGGAATCTTCAGGCTGGAATGAGCTTATAGGGAGAGATTGGTTTGGGTAAGAGAGCCACCAGATTGCCTCCAGTGGGGTGACTTCACTCTGCAGTCCCACTCAGACCAGCCCATTTCCCTGCAGGTTCTTAGCAAATTCGCAGGATCCTGAGATGCATAAACTTCCAGGAGGGAGGATTTTGGAAAGGAATTTTCTCATGGTTGCATTCTGAGCCAGGGTGTTAGAAACACTTTATCAGACTGTCATGGGTTAGCTGACACTCTAGTCAGAGTGTTTATCCATTTGGGAGATGCACTTTATTTTTAAAATGTTGTGTATTTTAAAAAAGCAGAGCAATTCTTTTGAAATAAGTTATTTCCAGGAAAACTTTAGGATCAAGAAAACTTTTAAAAAGATGTCTAAATAGAGACCCCAGTGGCTGTGCACCTGTCACACAGAGCCTGACCATGCTGTGCAGTCTGAAGGGGGCCATGGGGCAGGAAGAGGTGACCTTGGTGGTGTCCAGAGCAGGCTTCTCAGCCTCATGGGTTTGGGGAATCACCCCGCGGCCCAGGCCCTGGACTGGACAGTGCAGCCAGCACCTGGGTGCAGCTGCTGCCCCTGGGCCAAGGACCACACCCAGGAGCAAGGCTTGGAGCGCCAGCTCTCTTCCTCTGTGTCTGGTGCTCCGATGGTGTCTCTGTGTGCAGAGCACTCAGAGCGGGAGCCCTTGGGATATGTTGTTCTCCATGATTCCAGAGAGGGAGGAGTCTCCTGTGTGCCGCTCATCCAGTGTGGTGTCTGAGCTGGTCTTTGCGTTTCAGAAACACCCCACATCTTTCTTTAATGCCTATGTCTTCGTGATCCTCAGCATGACCCCGATTGGATGTGATCTCCCCAACTCTTCACACCTCTCTTCCTGCCTCTTGGTATGCTCTGTCTGATGCTCTAGATTGCTTCCAAAATTTACCTACCCCATCTGCTATCCTCAGGGGAGGCCTGAGCCACATTCCTCTTTGTTCGTAGGGCTGGGGTGCGTTGGAGTAGGTAGGGGATGTTCATCGGAAGGCTGGAAGCAGCGAAGCTGGACCCTGGGAAGGACTTGGGGCCGGAAGCTCGTGTTTACTGATGGTTTCTGCTCTGTTTGCCTGCTGACCACAGGCTGAAGGGGTGAAAGGTGGGCAGTGGGTGAGTCATAACCCACATCTGTGCCGCCTGACAGTGTGAGGCTTCCTGGGCACCTGGGGCTGAATGGAGTCAGAATGGGCTGAGGACACAGGCATGAGGACAGTGCCCAGCTTCCCGGATGCCCAATCTGGCAGAGTAGACGAGTCTGTCAGCACACAGTGGCAGGGCACAGGGAGCAGGAAGGGCTGCCTGGGGTGCAGCAGTGGGTGTCGGAGCAGATGGGAGGTCTCTGCAGGGCTCTCAGGTGGACAGAGCCTGCCAAGCGGACCAGGTGGGGTGGAGTGGGGCAAGGGGTTTGCAAAGTGCTGGGTGCAGGTACGGCAGCCGTGGAGGGAGAAGAGTTCTAAAAAGGATGATCTCTCCTCACCCTTGCCTGGGAGTGGGAGCACCGGAAAATTAATCCCAGATCAGCAGAGCTCAGGGCCTGCTGCAGAGAAACCCATGTGTCATGGTGACGTGAAAGACCTATTTCAGAGTCTCACTAGGGTTCAGGTTTTCCTCAGAGGCCAAATTTTTTCCTGGGTCTCCAGTTCCTAACCTGTGATGAAAGGCGGTCCTGAGGGATGGGTTTTAGAGGGATGGCAGCTGCCCACCTACCCGACGTCAGGTCCTTCCTGCTGCCACACCCACCTGCCCTGGGGACAGGGACAGCATCACGCCACTGCCCTTCCAAGGGCCAGCTCAGTGCCCAGCTCACTGCTGAAGGAGTGAAACTTTTTGCAGACATATTTTGAGGGGCACATTCATTTTGCTAAGTGAGATACACATTTATAAATATGAAGCAGGAAGTTTCTGAACCTTAATAGCTTAGAGATAATGACCCCCACTGTATGTGGCAGCTGTGGAAAGTCTGCAAGTGTTCTTCTTTGTTTCCTAATTAAAATGTGTGCAGCTCACACCTAAGTGCTGTAGGGCTGGCATCTTCATGACCATCTAAAATTTCAGTTTAAAAAATCTGTACGCCAGATACAGTAGCTCACGCCTGTAGTCCCACCATTTTGGGTGACTGAGGCAGGAGGATCACCTGAGCCCAGGAGTTTAAGACCAGCCTGGGAAATATAGCAAGACCCTATCTCTACAAAGAATAAAATTAGCAGGGACTACTAGTGTGTGCCTGTAATCCCAGCTACTCAAGAGGCTGAGGGGGAGGATCCTTTGAGCTCAGGAGTTTGAGGCTGTAGTGAGCCATGATTGCACCACTGCAGCGTAGCCTGGGCAACAGAGTGAGCCCCTGTCTCTCTCCACCGCCGCCAAAAAAAAGTCCCCACTCTTTCCTGGGAAAAGATGGTGTTGTGAAATATGTAAATAAACTGAGGAGTGCTTTAGGGCAGAGTTTCGAACCATGGCATGAGATTTGAATGTGGAGAAGGTCTCGCCCTCTACTTTTTTTTGTTTTGTTTTGTTTGAGACAGTCTTGCTGTCACCAGGCTGGAACGCAGTGGTACAATCTTGGCTCACTGCAAATTCAGCCTCCCAGGTTCAAGCGATTCTCCTGCCTCCGCCTCCTGAGTAGCTGGGATTACAGGCACATGCCACCATGCCTGGCTAATTTTTGTGTTTTTAGTAGAGACGGGGTTTCATCATATTGGCCAGGCTGGTCTCAAACTCCCGACCTCTGGTAATCCATCTGCCTCAGCCTCCCAAAGTGCTGGGATTACAGGCGTGATACTGTAATCCTGAGATTAGAATGTAGGAGGAGTTCTCACCCTCTAGTTGGAACACATTGTTTAATCTCAATTCCTTTCGTAAAACCAGAATGACATCACCTACCTCAGCACTGGTTGCAAAGCTAGAGATGAGGCTGATAAAATGTGTGCCAGTGTCTAGGACGGCACTTGTTTCTCTGTGGGCAGGTCTTCTCCTGGCCTTGCCTTTGCCCTCAAAAGTGAGGTGGGCGAAGACCAGACAGTGTCAGGGCTAGGGGGAGCATTGAAGGGAGTCAATTCTCGGTTCAGCACTGAAACTGGAGCTCAGAGTGGTGGTCGGACCTGGAAAGTTGCCAGCTGGGGAGGGAGCAGGGTCAGAGTCCAGGGTTCCCCTGAATTTATGTTCCCTACTGTATGTACCTACAAGTTGAGTGAAACAGCAGATTTTATTTTTTAAAAACTTACAGAGCAATGAAAGAAATACTGTCCTGCATAGAGAGACACCAGGCATGAGCCAGACCTGAGCCCTGCTTCCAGCCTTGGGTCATGATCTTTGGTGACTGGTGTGAAGTTTTTCTGAGATTGTTGTTCTGATGGTCTGCACAGCAGGTCTTGGGTAGACAACCGAGGGGTAATGGCAGCAACTCCTTGCACAAGCTCAGCACTGCTCACTTGATAGAGCCTGTCCCATCTGTCCTCATGAGATGATCAGGCAGGGCATGTCCATTGGAAGCAGGAAGACCCAGAGTGCAGAGCTCTTTCCTCAGCCCAGTGAGATACTCAAATGGTTGTGGCTCCAGGGCAGCCTGCCGTGTGTGTGTGTGTGTGTGTGTGTGTGTGTGTGTGTGTTGGGGGGGTATCTCGGTGCAGGGTCGCCGACCCCAGCAGTGCGGGGCCCAGGTGCTCGGTTCCCAATTGGCCTCCACCTCCACGTGTGTCTTCTCCCCTGGCCTCTGGGACTCAGAGCGCTGAGTCCAGGAGACCCTTGGCCCTGGGCGTTGATGTATGGCTTGGTAAGGAAGCCTGACCTTGTCACCCAGCTCTCCTGGCTTCTGGCATCATGAGCTTGGGGGCAAGCAGACTTCCAAGACCACACAGCCCCCACAGGAGAGTGGCCTCTGGGCTGCTGGAGGTGCTCTTGAGCCCAGCATGGTCTGTGGGTTTTGCTTTGACTCCCTCAACACATGCTGGCAGCTTTTTGGCCAATCAAGTGTTGACTGAGTGGCCTGAGGCCATACTGGTACTCACCACTCAGACGGGTGGGTTGTCCTGCCCCTGCAGACTTGCCCCACAGATGAGGTAGGCGACTAGGGCTGCCCAGACCCAGGAGGTCAACGGGTCATTACAGGCTGGAACCAGAGGCCAGCAGAGCTTGGGAATCTACATTCGGTGACTTGCTGACCAGCACTGACACTTGCCTGAGCTCCTGATTCGTGATGCAGCGGGCCCGGGCCCTTGTTGAGGGCCACAGAGGCTGCAGGAACGTTCTGCAGGGTGTGACAGTGGTGGGTCCTCAGAGCCAGTACTGATCAGCTCTCATGAAACACAAGACAGTTCAGAGGGGATATGACATAAACAGGAGAGCCCAGAAAACTCATGTCAGAACCAGCCTCCCTCATCTAGTAGACCATCTTGTTTAAAATCTGAAATTGGCTTCCCTGCAGTTTTCACCTAACCCAGAATCCATTCTACTCTGAGGCCAATCTTTCCTCCCCTGAGGTCCAGAAACTGATAAATTCTTCCGCTTCTCTTCCCATCCCTTTTCTCAACTCCAGACTCAGTTCTGAGAAACCATACCTTGCAGGCGGGGCATTGGGGAGCTGAGGCTGGGAGGGTAGGCATAGCCTCAGGGGAAGGGCATGGAGCTGGCGCCAGAGAAGCTGGAGGAGTCAGACCAGGACAGGGCCTTGCTTGAAAAGGCTTACTGAGCCCAGTAGTCTTGAAGAAGTAGGAGGGATTGGCATATAGTCCAGCCATGTGGGGGCCCAGTCATGGCCAGAGGTTGGAGTAGCAGCAGCCAGGCCTGGATGTCAGGCATGGTTGGGATGTTCAGGTCTATATCCAATGTTACCCCAGCAGGAGACCATCAGATCTGCAGTCTCCACAGCCTGTGGAAGTGGGTGGGGACACCTGGAGTGTCTTCAGGGTGCCAGGCATGGGGAACGGGCACTTGATACCCCAGAAGCCCTTTGAGCTAGTACACTGACCTTGCAGGCAGTGGGGGAGACCTCAGGTCTCAGGAACCCCCCCTCCAATAGCTTGAGACCTGAGTATTGGTACTGGGCACCCCTTACCTGCTGGCAGGTGGGGTTAGCTAAGGAGATACCTGTGAATCCCAGAAAACTAGAAACCTGTGACATATGTGTAAGGTCAGCACTGTGGCTACCGAATCAGCCTGGGACCTCTTCAGGGCTTCTGCGGCAACCCAAACCATCTGAGCTTTTAGAATTATATAGTCCTGCCCAGTGGGACCTGGGATTTGTGCACCCTCCTCCCCAGTGAGTCAGCACAGCACATGGGAGCACCTGAGCGAGTGCTGCTTGAGCAAATGTGTGAAGGAATGAATGGGTAGCAGAGGGTCTACTCAGGCCCCATCTGTGGAGGGACTGGCCAGCCTTGCTTTTTTGGGAAGCTGGAGGGGGAATCACAGCCCCTCAGACAGCTTTGTACACCTGCACCCTGCTGCTCATGGAACCCTTGAGCCTTTCAGGCTCTTGAGCCATGCCCCTGGGTGGGCCACCCATCCGTGGTGCGTGCAGTGGTGTCTGAGGCTCTCGAGCCATGCTCCTGGGTGGGCCACCATCCATGAGGTTCTGAGGTCCCAAGCCCTGCTGGGCCCCTCCCTGGACTTTGCGCGACTTGAGGCTTGATTTTGGTCACGACATACCCCACCTCCTCCATCCCCTTTTCTGAAAACATGCCTTCACTACTGGCTTTTCTCTCTTCTTTGGAGTACAGATCCTGGCCAATGTCTTCCTCTACCTGTGTGCCATCACTGTGGGCATCATGTCCTACTACATGGCCGACCGCAAGCACCGCAAGGCCTTCCTGGAGGCCCGCCAGTCGCTGGAGGTGAAGATGAACCTGGAGGAGCAGAGCCAGCAGCAGGTGAGGCTCTCAGGAGGCCACGGGCCTGGAGCTTGGGCTCAGGGACTGTGGCCCTGTCAGAGGGAGAGGAACCAGAACCGCAGCCCCTGACTCTGTGGAGTTTGGCATTTATCCACCCAGTTCAGGTATTTGCCTTTGAACTTGGCCATCTGGGCTCCTCTGCTGTTAGAGGGCAGCTTCTGAGCTTCAGAGAGCCTCTCACTCCTAAATGTGCTACTGCTTACCCAGATCTCTCCTTTTCTGCCTTCCTGCTCTGTTTTGTTTTGTTTCTGTAATGTAAAACTTTTCCCTTTAAAGAAATGCATTGCCCAAGCAACCAGCTATGACTTCCTGCATTCCTTTCTCAGATGACCTTCTCGGGGCCAAGGTCAGGGGCATCACGGGCATCCTTTCACGTCATGCCTCCCCCGCCGCTCTTGCTGGTCCCACCGCAGATCCACCCTGTGCACCTGCTCATGCCGCGGGTGGGGCCTTGACTCATCCTGTGGCCTCAGGGTCCTGCTGGGTGAAGTTCGTCAGCCTCACACCACCCCCACCCACCCCCAGGGAGCTCCTCCCTCCCTTACCTTCCCACCCTAGGTCACTGCTGAAGAAGGAAAACCAGCCCGTTCCCCAGGGATGCCCCTGTTGACATTCTCCATCTGGAGAGAGGCCTGGCTGTCCCTGCCTTGGTGTCCTGGCTTTTCTCCAGGCTCCTCCATGGCAGAACCGTCCTCCCAGTTCCCATGTCACTCAGGCTTTTACATAGCTTTGGCCTGGATTCATCTCACATGTTTTTTGAAGGTCTCCAGAAATTACATCCACCAATTTCCTGTTATCCATAGGTTTATTTCCCCTTCAAAAACAAACTCGATTGGTTGATGCTATGATTCTCTACTCTGGGAACAATGTCATTTTTGTTCAGGAGGTTCTCTGTGCTCCTGATTCACTGAAATTGCTGTTTTCATAGATGCTGCCACTCAGATGGACAGGGCTTTGGTTTTGGGGCCTACTCTGGAGCTCTGGGCCTGCAGGGGCTTCACCCTCGGGCCTCACTCACGTTCTAAGCCATTTAGCTGATAGGTCCCTCATTCCACTGTCCTGGGGATGTTTTTCCTCTCCATTTACCAATCTCATTCCTTTCAGAAGGCCCCTGTGGGATGGGATTTTCCCTGGCTGCCATTGTGACAAAGGCCCAGGCTTAGTGGCCCATTGTATTCACCCCTTCCCCTGGGCCCTGGGACCTGAAGTTATTGAGGAGCTGCCGTGGCCTGTGTGTGTTTAAAGAATTCTCCTTTCCTGGTTTATAAAGCCTCTTGAAAGGCATTCTTCAATTTCTGTTTCTTTTATACTGTCTCATTTCATGTTTGTGTCTGATCTCTCACTGTGGCGGCATCCCTCTGGGTTCTCTACACTTAAAAAAAAAAAAAAAAAAAAAAAAAAAAAAGTATGTGTCACCACTTAGCTAGGCCAAGCATTCTTTTTATATAGCATTTGTGTAGTTTTCAGCATGTCTGTCTGCATCGATCTTGTCTATCTCATGTTGCACAATCTAGGACATCTTAACTTGCCCTGAACGGGGCCCCCGGTGTGATGAGGAAGGCCCTGTGTTTCACCCTGGGGCTGCTGTTCTCCGTGTAGATAATTTAGATAAGTTATCCACCCTACAGAGCCTCACTTTTCCTCATCTGCAAAGTGGAGGCACTGACATTTGTCTGGCAGGTTTCTTGAGGGTCAAATGAGAAACACAGAAGTGCTTTGTAACCCATAGAGCTGGGAAATGGTTAGAGGTAGGCTGAAGTGCACAGGGCCACGGGGAGCCTTTGAGGTGCACAGGGCCTTTCTAACACCCAGGGTCATATGCTTTCTCTGGGCAGGGTCAGCTTATGGAGCCTGGGGACCAGCAGAGAGGGTCATCCCTGGGTGCCCCAGGGCTCCTGAGGGTGCTAGCAGCTTGCCTGGGCCACACTGGTGCTTCTCTGCATTGCCTGCCCACTCTGCAACGGCAGAGCAGACATTGGCCCCAGGACAGGGAGGTATAGGTTAGGTGGAAGGGAGGTGCAGAGGTGTGGGGGGAGGAGGGGGAGGGGTAAGGTGCATCCTCAGGCCTAGGTGGGTGCACAGCCAGGGCCTATAAATGTCCATCAGGTGGAATGAATTTGTCTAGCCAGGCTCTGTCCTGAGTGTGGCCTTGGGCTCATTGCTGCCCCTCTTTGGACCTCAGTATCCCCATATGTAAAACCTTCTTTGAGAGATTGTTTTCAGGGTGAGAAGGAATCTGTGTGAATCCTACTGGGACTGCGAAAGCACTGTTACCATCAGGAGGGTTAGAATCCTGGCCCTTGTGAGTTTCCATTTACTCACATTCTCCTTACGTCTTCTGTGACCGTTCGAGAGAAACCTGCCTGCCATTTTCCTTCCTTTCCATGTGCTTGACAGGTTTTGGTATCACGGTTATGCCCAACTCATTAAAGAATTTGAGAAGTGTTCCCTCTTTCTAATCCCTGATAGTTTGAAAATAATTTGGGTTATTCTTAAATTTAGAAGTCACGGCCAGGCATGGTGGCTATGCCTGTAATCCCAGCACTTTAGGAGGCTGAGACAGGAGGATTGCTTGAATCCAGGAGTTCAAGACCAGCCTAGACAATAAAGCAAGACCCCACGTCTACAATAAATTAAAAAATTAGCTGAGCATGGTGCTGCATGCCTGTAGTTCCAGCTACTTGGGAGGCTGAGGTGCAAGGATCGCTTGAGGCCAGGAGGTTAAGGCTGCAGTGAGCCGTGATTGTGCCCCTGCACTCCAGCCTGGGCGACAATGTGAGACCTGTCTTAGAAAAAAGCACTAATGAAGTCCTGTGGGCCTCCAGTGTTCTTTAGGGGAAAATTCTGTTTCCCTCATAGACATAAGGTTGTTCAATTTTTATATTTCCTTTTGTACAAGTTTTAAGAGGTTTTTTCCCCCAGAAACGTGTCCATGCAGATTTTCAAAATTTTGGCATAACATTCATAATATTTTCTTTTTATCTTTTGTCTGAAATGTGAAATGATATTCCTTTTCATTACCAAAGATAATTTGTGCCTTTTATTTTTCTTAATCTTGCTAAGGCTTATTAACGTCTTAGCCTCTTCAGCAGGTCACCTTTAATCTTTGCTGCTTTCTTTGTACATTTCTTATTTCTAATTTATTTATGCTTTTTTTTTTTTTTCGTATTTAAGCCTACAGCACCTGGTGTTCCCAGGCAGTCTCCCATCCAAGTACTAACCAGGCCCGACCCTGCTTAGCTTCCGAGATCAGACGAGATCGGGCGCGTTCAGGGTGGTATGGCTGTAGACTATTTATGCTTTTAACTTTGTCATCCCTTTTTTTCTTTGGGCTTAATTTGTGTCCTTTTTTACCTTAAAATGGAGTTTTATTGTTTTTGTTTTTGTTTTGTTTTGTTTTTTCCAGAGAGAATCTCACTCTGTCTTCCAAGCTCGAGAGGCACACACCACCACACTGGCTAATTTTTTGTATTTGTAGTAGAGACAGGGTTTCACCGTGTTGGCTAGGCTGGTCTCGAATGCCTCGGCCTCCTAAAGTGTTGAGAGTACAGATGTGAGCATAGCCAAATAGAACTTTAGATGACCAATTTTCAGCCATTCTTTTCTAAACCATGTATTTAATGCTACAGATTCACTCATTACGTTGTTGGAGCTTTATTTCACAAGTTTTAATATGACCTGTTTTCAATGTCATTTAATTAAGAATATTTACTAATTTTCATTGAAATGTCTTTGATCTGTGGGCGATGTAGAAGTGCACTAAGTTCTAAACATTTGAGGATTTCTTCACAATTATGTTGATTTGTAGCTTTATTCTGGTGAGAGAACGTAGTCTGATTTCAAGCCTTTGAAATTCGTTGGAACTTGATTTTGGCCTAGCATATGATCAGTTTTGATGCTCTTGAGAATAATGTATATTCTACAAAATGTGTCAAATCTTTTAAAAATGAAATAATGTCAGCATTTGCATCTGCCTCAAATCAGTACTTACCTTTTTTTGTTTGAGACGGAGTCTCCCTCTGTCACCCGGGCTAGAGTACAGTGGCACGATCTTGGTTCACTGCAACTCCCGGGTTCAAGCAATTCTCCTGCCTCAACCTCCTGAGTAGCTGGGATTCCAGGTGTGTGCCACCATGCCAGGCTAATTATTATTATTATTACTTTTTAAGTAGAGACAGGCTTTTACCATGCTGGCCTCGAACTCTTGACCTCATGATCCTCCTGCCTCAGCTTCCCAAAGTGCTGGGATTACAGGCATGAGCCACCGCACCCGGCCAGACCTCACAACATTTTAACTTCATTTAACAAGCCTCTGCTCCCCATTTTCTGGCTATTATTGTAATGTGTTTTAGTTCAACATATTTTAAACCCCATAAACCCTTATTATGATTATTTATTCTTATATTTACTCACGGTTTTCCCCTCTTAATTGCTCTTAATTTCTTTGTTTCTTTGCTTCATTTTCTTGAAGAATTTCCTTGAGTATTACCTTTTATGCTGATCTCTTGGTACCAAATTCTCTCCATTTCTGATTACCTTGGAGTGTGTTTATTTTGCTTTCACTTTTGAAAGACACCTGTCTTTGTTTTGTGCTGCTACAATAGAATACCTGAAACTGGGTAATTTATAAAGAACAGAAATTTACTTCTTACAGTTCTAGAGGCTGGGAAGTCCAAGATCAAGCCATCAACATTTGTTCTGGTGTCCATACATGGCAGAAGGGCAGGCTAGCTGAATGTTGTGTGATGCCCCTTTTAAAAGGGCCTTAATCCTACAAAAGAGGGGTGTCCTGATCCCTTCTTAAAGGCCCCATCTCTTAATACTATTACACTGGCAACACCTGAATTTCGAATGGGCACATTCAAACCATACCAACACTTTTTGCAGATTAAGAATTCTAGGCTGGCCGGGTGCGGTGGCTCACACCTGTAATCCCAGCACATTGGGAGGCTGAGGCGGGTGGATCATGAGGTCAAGAGATCGAGACCATCTTGGCCAACATGGTGAAACCCCATCTCTACTAAAATACAAAAATTAGCTGGGCATGGTGGTGCATGCCTATAGTCCCATCCCAGCTACTTGGGAGGCCGAGGCAGGAGAATTGCTTGAACCCGGGAGGCGGAGGTTGCAGTGAGCCAAGGTTGTGCCACTGCACTCCAGCCTGGCACCTGGCTACAGAGCAAGACTCTGTCTCAAAAAAAAAAAAAAAATAGATTGCCATTTTATTTCTAGCCCTTTATAGGCATCATTCCACTCTCCTTCAGCTTCCATCATTCCTGTTGAAATACCAGTTGTCAGATAGACTGTTGTTCCTGTTACATTTAATGCATACTTTTTCCCCTGGTTGCTTTCCCAGTACTCTGTTTTTGGTCTCGGTAGTTTTACAATGCTGCACCTGGGAGTTTTCTTTGCAGTTGCTCTGCTTGATGTTCAAAGAGCTTACTGAATGTTGGTTTGATGTCCCTCGTCAGTTGGAGCATTTCAGCCAGTATCTTTTTATTGCTTCTCCCCATTTCGCTGCTTTCCTCTAGGACTCAATATCCCTGTTAGACATTTTTACCATGTTCCAGAAGTATCTCTTTTTTTGAATCTTTTTTTCTTTCTGCACTTCAGACTGAATATGTTTATGGACCTAACCTACAGTTTACTAATCTGTCTTCTCTGCTTTGTCAGATCAGTGGTTTATTGAGTCATCAATTTTAATTATGATACATTTTTCTGTTCTGGAGTTTCCATTTGATTTTAAAAACTGGACTTCAGTTCCCTGGCTACGTATTCCCATGTTGTCGTCTATTTTTGAAATATATTACACTGATTTTAAAGTCCCTGACTGACAACCGTATCTGGAATACCAATGGGTATGCATTTTGTTGTTACTGAAATTTGGTCCTGTCTCCTGGCATCTTGGTGGCCTTTTTTTTTTTTTTTTTTTTGAGACAGGGTGTTGCTTTGTTACCCAGGCTGGAAGTACAGGTGGCTTACTGCATCTTCGAGCTCCTGAGCTCAAGCAAAATTCCCACCTCAGCCTTCTGAGTATCTCAGACTGCAGATGTGTGCCACCATGCCCAGCTAATAAAACAAAAAGTTTGTAGAGATGGAGGCTTGCTGTGTTGCCCAAACTGGTCTTAAACTCTTGGCCTCAAGCAATCCTCCCACTTTAGCCTTTTGGCATTTTAAAAATTAAATACTAGATGTTGTGGATGGGGAAATAGTAGTGGCTCTGAATAACGTTGTGTCTCTCCAGAGAGGATTTACTTTTCTTGTGGCAGATGGTTAGAGCAGGGGCAGATAGGAAATAGCTTTTCAAGGATCTTAACTGAAAGGCAGGTCCTTTTCTCATGGTGTCTTGAACTCCTCAGCAGTGTGACTGCAGAAGACATCCTCTGTCCTTAGCCTCTTAGCTCTCAGTTGCTGCTTGGATTCTTGGTCCCTTGACCCATGCAAATACTAAAGGGTAATAGTTACAGAAAGTCAGGCTCACTGTTGTATGGTTCTCTTTCCCGGGGGTCTTAGCACCTATATTCTCTCTGCCTTGCAATTTGCTCACAGTTTCTCCAGCCCTGTGAAAGCCCTCGTCATTGCTCTCTCTCCAGCCTCTCGACCCCAGTTGCAGGGGAAAAATGGCAGAGTGTGTTGGGCTCACTTAAATGTGTTTTCCCTTCCCCTGAGATCTTGGCACCTCAAGTCCTGGCTGCTTTGGTTGTTTCCATAGCCTTTAAAGAGCTCAGTTTTTATATATTTTATCCAGCTTTTATAGTTGTTCTTGGCTGAAGGGTTGGCCTGCTGTAAGATCCTCTATAGCAAAAGTATACATGTATAAAATTATAAAAGTATGAGAAAGGGTATACTAGGAAAAGTAAGTCATCCTGCCTACATTTCCCTTAACCATCCAGCCCCGAACATCAGACAATACCAATCACTGTTATCTTTTAAGGTAGCCTTTCGGAGGTTTATAGAATTTACACACACACACACACACACACAGAGACACACACGCACGCACACACAGATGGTAGCCTATTCATGCTCTTGTACTAAATCTTTTTTTTTTTTTTTTTTTTTTTTGAGATGGAGTTTTGCTCTTGTTGCCCAGGCTGGAGTGCAATGACACACTCTCAGCTCACTGCAGCCTCTGCCTTCCAGGTTCAAGCAATTCTCCTGTCTCAGCCTCCTGAGTAGCTGGGATTACAGGTACCCACCACTATGCCTGGCTAATTTTTGGTATTTTTAGTAAATATGGGGTTTCACCATGTTGGCCAGGCTGGTCTTAAACTCCTGACCTCAGGTGATCTGCCCACCTCGGCCTCCCAAAGTGCTGGGATTATAGGTGTGAGCCTCCGCACTCAGCATTTTTTTTTTCTTTCTTTCTTTCTTTTTTTTTTTTGAGACAGAGTCTCACTTTATTGCCCAGGCTACAGTGCAGTGGTGCGATCTCAACTCACAACTTCTGCCTCCTGGGTTTAAGCTATTCTCCTGCCTCAGGCTCCCGAGTAGCTGGGACTACAGGCGTGCACCACCACACCTGGCTAAGTTTTGTATTTTTAGTAGAGATGGGGTTTCACCATGTTGGCCAAGCTGGTCTGAAACTCCTGACCTCAAGTAATCTGCTTGCCTTGGCCTCCCAAAGTGCTGGGATTACAGGCATGAGCCACTACGCCCAGCCTCGTAGAGTTTGAGGTCATTTATACTCTACCAGCAATGAGTGAGAGTACACTTAGGCACTTAAGTTTTCCTTGTTTATCTAGAAAATACCTGCTTGCTTTTGGAAACCCTCCCTGAAGGATTCCTATTTGAAAACCCCAGCCCCAGGGAACTGGCTTCAGGCAGGAGTGACATCCTGTGAGCTGTTTCCTGCCTTACCCTCATTTGGCTCAAGCCACAGCCTGGTAAACTGAAGTTTGCAAGAGTTCCTTTGCTTTCTTGGCCTACACTGTATAATATTTGGCAAGAATATACAATTATAAAGAAGTTAAAGAGGCCGGCACAGTGCCTCACGCCTATAATCCTAGCACTTTGGGAGGCTGAAGCAGAAGGACTGCTTGAGGCCAAGAGTTCAAGACCAACTTGGCCAACATAGTGAGACCCCTTCTCTAAAGAAAAAAGACTGACAGATTCTGTATTAGTCAGGGTTCTCTAGAAGGACAGAACTAATGGAATAGATACATATTCCATATACATACACATATATATGTATGTATATGTAAAGGGAAGATTACTAAGTATTAACTCACACGATCACAAGGTCCCACAATAGACCGTCTGCAGGTTGAAGAGCAAGTAGAGCCAGTCTGAGTTTCAAAACTGAAGAAGCTGGAGTCCAGTGTTTGGGGGCTGGAAGCATCCAGCACAGGAGAAAGATGTAGTCAGGGAGGCTAGGCCAGTCTTTTTTCACATTTTTCTGCCTGTTTATATTCTAGCGAATTGGCCACTAATTAGATTGTGACCACCCAGATTGAGGGTGGGTCTGCCTTTCCCAGCCCACTCACTCAAACGTTAATCTCCTTTAGCAAAACCCTCGCAGATACATCCAGGATCAATACTGTGTATCCTTTAGTCCAGTCAAGTTGACACTCAGTATTAACCATCACAGAGGCCTATTCCTTCAGACCTTTTTTTTTTTTGGGGGGGGGGGTCCCAATATTTGAGAGTGTCCTAGCCATGTTTTATCCTGATTAAAAGATTATAACCCCTTCATCTCGTATAGCACAGCAGCCAAGAACCAAGTACCCTAGTCTCTGCCTATTTCCTATGGCATGAGGGGAGGTAGATGTTCAGGGGTTATTAGCACAGTGTCTGGACATCGTAGCCACTCAAACTGTCTACCATCATATGATTGTTGGATATGATTTTGAAGGTATAGGAAAGTAGAAGAGACCAGCAAAACTCCCTTAATCTGGGAGTCTTTTTGAAAAACAATTTTAAAAACTATTATGGTATTATAAATTAGGTTTGTAGCTAGAAAAACTCAGGTTTGCTCGATTTTTTTTCTTTTTTATAGAGGTAAAATGCACATAAACTAAAACCCCTTAAAAGTGATTTAGTACACTCACAATGTTGTGCCACGACCACCTCTAGCTAGTTCACAACATCTTTACCTGAAAGAAAACCTGGGACCTGAGTTCGATACTTGTTTTTTTGTTTTTGTTTTTGAGATGGAGTCTCACTCTGTTGCCCAGGCTAGAGTACAGTAGCACAGTCTCGGCTCACTGCAACCTCTACCTCCCAGGTTCAAGCAGTTCTCCTGCGTCAGCCTCCCGAGTAGCTGGGATTACAGGTGCTGGCCACTGCGTCTGGCTAATTTTCATGTTTAGAGACAGGGTTTTGCCGTGTTGGCCAGGCTGGTCTCGAACTCCTGACCTCAGTGATCTACCTGTCTTGGCCTTCCAAAGTGTTAGGATTACAGGCATGAGCCACCATGCGGGGCCCCGAACTTAATTTTTAAAACCAGATAGAAAGGGACCTGCTGATCCCTGTGACAGGCTTTGCACGTGAGGACACGGGACCCAGACCCTAGCACACTCCCACCATCCTATGCTTGTCCTCACCTTGTGACGGACACCAGAATCTGTACTGGGGGTTGGTGGGGTGGGGAGGGGATGTCCCCGCTGGCCATTTTGGACCTGGATTTGCATCCACCGCCTCTGCCACCCTGGCTTTCTCTGCATTGTGTTGGCATTTTCCCTCTCCAGCCTTCAGTTTAATTTTCTGAAAATATGGGATTAAAAATAATACCATTGTTAGGGGCTAGTTTGGGAATCACATGAAATGTGATTATGTGGTCTAAAAACGTGCTCTAAAATCGATGAACCCCTTTGGGGCTCTCAGCTACCATCACACTGGCCCCCAGCCCCTGGGGAGGCACCAGCTGGAGTCGGGGCTGTTGGGTGGGATGGGAGCTGGCTGGGGCCCGTGCGCCCTTCCCCTTCTCTGTTCCAGCCAGGACAGAGGTCACTCCCTCCCAAGGCACTGGGGCTGACGTTGAGAGTGGTGTAGGCTCTGGGCTGATTTGACGTTTCAGGAACATCAGCTGACGGATCTTCGGAGCTGAGTGCAGGCCAGGGCAGAGGCGGCATGACCCTGTCTCCCTTTCCTCCTGTGAAAGCCCCTCGTGAGAATAAAAATGAGATAACAGATGGAAAAACACTTTGGAAAGGGCCGCAGACAGTCCTGGTAGGAAAGGAAACAGAACCTGATTTGAACGTGGCTCCAAAGAGTCATTTGAGGTCAGTGTCACAGCAGGCCATCCTTACTTACATGTGTGCTTAATGTCTTTAAAAAAATTCTCTATTTAAAAAAATTGAGTGTCCCCTACAAAAAAAATTGTTACTCTACCCTCTGTAAAAAAGGAGCCTCCTTTCAGAATTGAGTGCCCACGGTCTGTGTCTCACTTTTTATTTGGTCAGGTGCTTTTATCTTGTTTTTTGTTGTTTGTTTGTTGTTTTTTTTTTGTTTTGTTTTTTTTGTTTTTGACACAGAGTCTCACTCTGTCGCCCAGGCTGGAGTGCAGTGGCACGATCTCGGTTCACTGCAGCCTCCACCTCACAGGTTCAAGCAATTCTCCTGCCTCAGCCCCCAGAGTAGCTAGGACTACAGGCATGTGTTGATAGGGTTTCTCCTTGTTGGTCAGGCTGGTCTTGAACTTCTGACCTCAAGTGATCTGCCCACCTCAGCCTCCCAAAGTGCTGGGTTTACAGGCATGAGCCACCGTGCCCGGCCGTTTATCTGGTTTTCTCAGCTGCCTTAAGAGTGTGCGGCCGAAGGGGAGCACCGGCCACGTGGCTGTCCCAGCAGGGGTCTTCTCGCTGGGCCTCATCTTCCTCTGCTGCTGTGAAGTGAGGCAGAGGGATGCACCGGGGACCTGAGCCCGCTCTCTGTGGCTGTCCCCTGGGAGGTTGTACCTTCTGTTATGAAGATGACCAGCCTCCTGCTAATGACAATCAACTCGCGGATGGGTGGGCAGCCAGCCACTGTCCAGGAGGGCGAGCCGGCACAGCCCCTCAAGCAGAGGCATCCCTTTCTGCCTCCTCACTGGGTTCGCATGTCCACGTGTCAATGGGTGTATTGAGGCAACAGAGCATTCGGGCACCGCAAGGGTCTCAGGTTCCAATGACTTTGCTGCTTTAACCTCCCTGGCTCCAGCCTCCTGTACAGAGGTAGTGGGGCTTGCCCTGCCTTGTGGATTTGGAGCTCTCTGGCTGCAGCCCTGGCATGTGAAGCACCCTCTTTGCATCTGCTGAGCACGTATCTGACTTGGTAGGCTGTGCCATGGCGCGTTCCTGTGGCTCGGGGCCGCCAGGGTGCACGCTGGCCTTGGTCCAGCCTCCCTGCTCTGTGGGCATGTGAGCGTAGAGTAGGAGGCCCAGAGGAAAGAACTGGAGTTGTTTGTCTTTATTCCCTCGTGACCACACTCCAGGGGTTAGTTGGGGACCTTGAGGGTTGCTAAGCACCCCAGCTACCACCTGGCAACAGGCGGCACCCAGAAAACCCACCTGCTGCCAGGTGGAGCTGTAGAACTGAGCCCCTCTGATTTGTACTCAGAATCACTTCCCAGGGATAGGAACGTGGCTGACGGAGGGTGTGGGGGGGATGGAGGGAGGACAAGGACAGGCTTGTGCTTCCTTTAGTCACAGCCTGCGCAGTCAGCTGGCCCTGTGCCTGGTTCTCCCTTAGGGAGGAGAGGACTGTCCACAGTGCCCACCCTCAGACGGGAGGTTGCAGCTGGGCCACGTAGAGAGAGAAGCCAAGGCAGACTGTGCAGGGTCTAGGGTGGAAAGCCATCCTTGTCTTCACCCATGGACCCCTGAGGGAGCTGGCTGAGGTGGACGCTGGGTGGGCCTCCATTCAGCTCGTGGGGACTGCACAGACAGCACAGCTGCCTCTCCCCGCCTCTCGTTCCGCTGTCACCCATGCACAGGGTCACCTGTGACTAGGGATGGTGTTTTTCCTTTGTGCCGGTCTTACAAGGAAGAACCGCCCACTGACCGCCAGCATCAGGCTCCCCTCCTGGGAGCCGTGGAGCTTGGGATGCTGGGAGGCTGCCACTTCCTAAGCTCAGATTTGATCTCTTGCTTTTCTGAATGTCCCTCTGTGACCCTTCCCCAAGCCTGGTCACTGTTCCCCTTAAGACCTTTGGCTATGAGGACAAGGAGTCATCAACCCTGAGCCCTGTTCTGATAGGCGCTTGGTAGGGGAGAGGGGAATCGGGGCCAGAGGCCAGTCGCCTCTTGGCATGGGGTTGGGCTTTTAGTGCCAAGCCCTACCGTGCCACTGTTACCCTGGCAACAGTGCGGTCGGCGCTGGGGGACCAATAAGTGGGAAGAGGAGATGAGGCTGGTGTCAAGGGGGAGGGTTGTGCCTCTGCCTCTCTATAGATGCTCTTCGTCATGATATTCTCAGCATGTAATGTAATGGATCAAACCCATCGTCTATTTCACAGGAGACACAGACATGTCCCACTCCCAACACCAGCCTTGCATTGTACTCATTATCGTAACTTCTTCACAGAACCACCCGCAGAGATACCTAATATTTTTAGTTTTTCTTTTAGCCTCAAGTGCCCCTCGGTGTGAGAGAAGCCAGATGCATGCCCTGTGATGCAGCGTGGGCACTGGTCCTTCTGTCGGTTTCAACTCCTACCTCTTGGATGTCACAGAATGTTTCTCATTTCAACACTCCAGGACTTAGCAAAACAGATCCACATTTTAGATAATGCAGATGATGAATCCACAGACAACAGGTTGTCCTAAAGCAGTGCTGGGTTCCTGGTGGCAGTGGGAGGACGCTGGCCTTGTCAGGGTGGACTCGAGCAGAGCTGGTGAGGACAGTACTGTTGATGGCCTGTGCATAGCTGTGTGGCCTCTGACCTGGGCTCTGTTGGGCTCCAGCAGGTCTTAAGCCTTTGCCACATCCTCCAACAGAATTTTTCTCCAAATAGTTGTAGAATTGCTGGAGAATTGTAGAGTTGTCCACTGTGGCCAGTGTTGTGGTGCATTCTATGTTTATTTGGCTGTAAGAATGAAGTTTTGTTAGTAATGATAAGTGTAGTTTTATTTAGCGTTTACTTTGTGCTAGGCCCTGGATAGTGTTTTTATTGGATTATTTCATTTAATGAGATATCTCTTTTACTAGCTGGCACTTCCTCCCGGGTCTATCTGGGAGATGTGTTAACATGAGGTAGTCCTTGGACCACAGCTGGCCTGCGGGTATCTGTTTTGTTTGACCTTCCCAGAGTGTTAACATTTTCTAATATATAAAAATTTGTGCACTCTACATAAAAGCCTGGATTTCTGACTCGCTTAGAATTTGGAAAGATCTGGTAACGAAGGCTGTAAGACTTGCATTCACATTCTAGATAGGTTGCTTAGCTAAGTACTGATCCCCTCTTGAGCCTGGGAGTTCAAGACCAGACATGGCAAGACCTTATCTCTACAAAAACATTTTAAAAAATATATCCAGGCATGGTGGCGTTTACCTATAGTTCCAGCTACTTGGGAGGCTGAGGCAGGAGGATCACTGGAGGCCAGGAGATCAAGGTGCAGTGAGCTGTGATTGCACTTCAGCACTCCAGCCTGGGAGACAGTGAGACCCTGTCTCTTTTTTTTTTTTTTTTTAAAGAATGATCAGACCACAGGCATTTCAGGCACTGGGGATGTATATAATTGTGAACAGAACAGATTCTGGTGCAGGCGACACACTGGACAGACATGCTATGTCAGGAGCTAGAAAGGGCTGTGGAGAGAAAGCAGAGGCAGGAGCTTAGGGAGTGCTGCGGGTAAAGGTGGACATTTCATCTATTTAATTTTCTTGCCTTTATGCCCGGGGTGGTACTGAGTTGCTGCATCTGGGTCAAGGACAGAAGCAGGTGGTGTTTGCTTCTGCCGCAGACATTGCAAGCGCAGTTTCCACCAATCACACATACGAGCCTTCCGCATCCTTCTCGACACCGGGCTCCAGGCAGCTGCTGTCTACCCGTCTGAGTTGGCACAGCGCTTGTCACCACAGTGCCCTAGAGCTGTGCTGTTCAGTATGGTAGCCACTTGTTGTGTGTAGCTATTTAATTAAATTTGATTAAAATAAAAATATATAAAGTCAGCCTTTCAGTAGCACTGGCCGTGTTTCATGTGCTCAATAGCTAAATGTGGCTGGTGGCTACCATACTGGACCACAAAGATACAGGGCATTTCTGTGAGTGCAGGAAGTTCTGTTAACACTGTTCTAGAGGGTGGTGGCTTGCCCCTTGGGTCAGGTCTCCTAGTTGACAGCTCATTAACTCACCAAACCTCTAAGGAGTACCAGCTCTTTGCCAAATATTCATGGTGAGGGCTCCAGGTACCACACACATGGCCATCTTTGGGGCCAGTGTGCTGTCTCCTGAGACTGATGTTACCTTGGCCCACACGGTGGCCCCTGTCCCTGGGGACTGCACCTGAGGCCGGGCCAGTGACCAGAAGTCCCACATGCTCATCATCCCCTCTCCTGCTCTGGCAGGGTGAGAGCTCTGGGCTGACCCTGGGTCTGTGTGATTTCCGCACTGCTCCAGATGACATGGCCTGGTGGCTCGTTAGTCTGGCTCCACCAACACTGAGATCAAATGTGGACTTACTTCTCTTGGGGCCTGTCAATCTGGGGACACTGGCCTGGTGCCTGTTCTCATGCTCCAGGTCTTGTTTCCAAATACGCTGACTTGTAAAGTTATACAGCTCCTCCCTCCTCTAAATTCCCACAGCATTTGGCTGAAGATGCAAAGCACTCCTGCTCTAGGAGACCAGTCACTCCCATGCATGACCATCATTCCACCCGTCCAAGCTCTTTGGAGTACTGTTTGCCTTTGGCCTGCCCAGCGTTTAGCTTGGGGACATGCATAGAGGATGAGTGACTGTTTTTGGAGTCACTGAGATTGTGAACATGTCTCTTGGGTAGGGGCAGCACACGTGGGCCCCCTAGTCTAAATGGCGACAGCATTGGAGTTTCCCGATTTCACACAGTGTGGTCCTTTGTCCCTTTATCAGGGAGAGGTGAGCTGTTTGGGCTCTGGCCTCCCATGGTTACTAGGCCTTGTCCTTCTTCATTCCCTGCCTCCTACAGCCACCTCTGCTCAGGTAGTCAGGCCATGATGGACACTCTGGTGGGATCCAGCTTCCAAACTGGACACTCTAAGAATCTGGATGAATCGGGACCAGAACAGACTGGTTTGTGAAATATCTGTGGGGATGCGTATAGCCTGTGATGGGTTACAATGACATGTATTTGTTGTACTTAAGCACATGGCACTTAGGACACACATGGACACACCCATCCCACAGACAAGCAGACTTCCTATTCATACCTCATGCAGACACTGTCGGCAGTGGACTTGTACATCCAGATGCATGTATGTACATGTGCAGGTGCTCGCGTGTGGACACACACACACACACACACTCTCACGCACATGCACTCCCAGCCACCTGGGCACTGTTGGTCTCTCTCTACTTCACTGTCTCCCTCTTATAAGGATGCTGGAGAAACTTAGCATCTCACCAGCCAACCTCATTTATCCAAATCCCTCCTGGCCTCCTTGCTGTAATTAACTCCTGACTGCCTCATCAGAGCCTCAGCTGTAACAGCTCGGAGGCCCCTGGGAGCAGTGCTGGCTGGCTCTTTCCATCTCAGTCCTGAGCCAGTGCAAAGCAAGGCCTGGCATGACTCACCCCTGAGTAGAAGGGGGGCTTGGCTAGCTCCTTCTTGGAGCCCTGTGGAGGCCATGCTGACAGACTGCCCTGGCCGGGGAGGCAGGGGGCTCACAGCCCATCTGAGCAGCTCAACAAATCTGCTCTCAGCGGAGATCCCAGCCCAGGAGTCCAGTATCTCCCCAGGCCCCTCCCAGCCCTCCACCCCACCGTGGGCCTGCACGTTGCCCAGGCCAGGCCTGGGTACTTCTCCCCAGGATCTCGGCAGGCTCTTGCTTTACCCAGGAAACCTACTAGGAGCTTCTAGGGCTTATTTTCCTCCGGACTTTGATTCTTTTCCCAGAGAGGATTAGGGCCTTGACTTGTATTACCATGTTGTATTTTTAGCATAACCATTAAGGACTTGCAGGTTGAGGAGACGGAGAGACTTTACCCTCCTTCCTTTCTGTGCAGAACTGCGTCTCGGCACCCAGGGTTTGGCCATGTCCCGCTCCTCCGGGCCAGCTTTCCACCCGTGCTCAGCTCCTCCCGCGGTCTTTTCTCTCAGTTTCTGGGAATGGGAGTTCACTACCTCTCAGGGCAGCGCATTCTTAGAAGTGATTGACTCTTGAACTGTTTGACTCTTTAAAAATTCTCCCTTCTCTGAAAGCAACACTCTGTTCCCCAGCAGACTTTCCTCATTAGCTTTCTGTCTTGGGACCTCCAAAGCAAGTCTTGTCCGTTTTCCACACAACAGGTTTCCTCAGACTTAAAGACTGCTCCGTGATCACACAGAACCCCCTCTCCTCTGGGCTGATTCCCAGCCCCTCATCATCGCCCCACCCTTGGATGCCGGGACTCAGGCTCCCTCACCCTGTGGTCATTCCCTGATGAAGCCCTAGGTGATTGGTTTCTTCCTAAGGTTGGGGCAGGGATCCTGGGGCTAAGGACCAGCCTGGTTGAGCTGGACCCAGGCCCTTATTTTCTGTCACACAGCACAGAGCCACGGGGCTTGTTCAGGCAGCTACTTTATGCTGGGAATTCATTTTATTTTAATTTTTTGAGGGGGACAGTCTTGTTCTGTTGCCCAGGCTGGAGGGTTGTGGCATAATCTCAGCTCACTGCAACCTCTGCCTCCCCGGTTGAGGTGATTCTCATGTTTCAGCCTCCTAAGTAGCTGGTACTACAGGTGCCTGCCAACCATGCTTGGCTAATTTTTGTATTTTTAGTAAGGACGAGGTTTCACCATGTTGGCCAGGCTGATCTTGAACTCCTGACCTCAAGTGATCTGTCTGCCTTGTCTTCCCAAAGTGCTGGGATTACAGGCATGAGCCACCGTGCCCGGCCTGAGAATTAATTTAAAATCTAACAGCATCTCAAATGGTAGCTGTCCTCCCTCTGCCCCTGGCAGTATTGGTACACTGTGCCCCTCACACTCTATTCTCCTGCAGTTGTTTTTAGTTTTGGAGATTCAAGTAGAGACTCTGACCTCTGTCCCTTTTGAATTTCATTCATCCTGTACAATTAACCAGATCACCGCAGAGCAAAAGCCACATGAGCCACTTGTCCCATGACACGCCGGCCACACATTTCTAAGTACAGCCTCCATGTCTTCAGAGAAGTTCTTCTGGAATGATTTACACTTTAAACACCTACAGAATGCCTGATAGACACCCATTTTGTAGGTGAGGAACCAAGCCCCTGGGGTGAAGTGCTTGCTCAGGCCTGGGAGCCTTTGCATCCTAACCCCAGATCAGTGAGCTTTGCTTTACCCCCCAAAACCCCTGGGCGATGTTGCCACTCCTCTGACAGATGTTATGACTTTAAACATGCCTTGTTTCTTCAGCAAAGCCACCTTTGGCATTTGCTGAAGAAGTCATTACTATCTTCACATCTGTTGCCTCAACCTCAATGGACACTCCTCTGTTTAGTCCAGGTCATCAGATAAAAAGTAGCTTCAAGTGAAGGAAGGGTCCTTTTTCCACAGTCCAGTTCTCTGGAACCCTGCCACCCTCTGCCGAAAGTCACAGTCCCAGAGCAAAGCCACTGCAGGCCACAGCTTCAAGATGCCACACCTGAACAGGTGCAGTCCTGGGAGAGAGGTGGCCTCTTTGTCCTCAAGCAATTTTTATAAAGGAGAAACAACACCAAAGGGACCTGAAGTTGATCACAATAATTCACATGATGATGAGTATCACCATTCAGTTGTGTACTGATTATTACACATGCTTATTCAATGGATATATTCATTGTATATACAGAATCAGTGTATGTGAATCAGTATGTATGAATAGTAATCTTCAGTGATGGACATTGAATAGCAATGGAATGCACAATGCCAGGAGCTTTAAAGAGATAGGGTGAACTGGCCAGGCGTGGTGGCTCACGCCTGTAATTCCAGCACTTTGGGAGGCCAAAATGGGTGGATCACCTGTGGTCACGAATTCGAGACCAGCCTGGCTGGCCTGGTGAAACCCCATCTCTATAAAAAATACAAAAATTAGCCGGGCACGGTGGTGTGCATCTGTAGTCCTACCTACTCAGGAGGCTGAGGCAGGAGAATTGCTTGAACTAGGGAGGTGGAGGTTGCAGTGAGCCAGGATTGAGCACTGCACTCCAGCCTGGGCAACAGAGTAACTCCATCTCAAAAAAAAAAAAATAGGGTGTGTTTCAATAAAGTTCTCAAAATCACACTCTAAAACAATTATAACAGTAAAAAAGGATTAAGGGGAAAAAAATACAAAGAATATGGAAGTTGCCAAGTGACCCCTGGCCCCCAGGCATCTCCCCGCAGCTTCCCCTGCAGCAGCTCCTCACAGCGAGATCCTGTGCCATCCTTGGGCTTTGGGAATGGGGCAAGGTCGCCGCATGCTGTTTCCTGGGGTGTGCGGCCATTTCCACCTTGAAGCGCTTCGCACTGGCTTTGAGGGTCACGTTTTTAGCTTCTTCCTTACCCCCAAGTCCTTGGTTGTAGGTTTTGCCTCCTAGTTGGATATGGCTGGAGGCAATGCTCTTGGTAGGCAGAATCTTCCAGAATGTTGTACAAATGACACCCACACCTACACACACACCCTCTAGCTGTTCCTTTCTTCTAAGTTTCTTTTCCTTCAAATCTTGCTCCTCAAGAGACACTTCTCAAACCTCAAGCGCGTGTGGGTAACTCAGAGTCTGTGGTTGCCCACCCTGGTGAGCACAGGTGACGCTGAAGCCACAGCCCCACTGGCCACACTCTGGGTAGGGCAGCCTGAAGTCCTGGGAGCGGGCTCGCCTGAACCGGGGCTGTGCTCCCAGCACAGGCTCGACCACTCCATGTGGTAGTGACGAGGGTGACCTGAGTTTCCACAGGCATCGTTGGCAGCTCGGGTCCTCAGGTAGCAGCTCCCAGTGCATGGGGAGGCAGGCAGGCTGTTGGTGTTGGGGAACAGCAGGCTTCTGTTGGGGTCTGGGGCTGTCCTGCCATCAGGCCCCACATGTTCAGCCCAGTTGAGTACTTTCTGAGTACACGGTACCCACTCATGCCTGCTCTGAGGTGGGGCTTTGCCACATGGGCCCCTTCTCTCCTCAGCCTGTGAGGAGGAGCACCAGACAGTGAAGTTGGGGGGGACAGGTGACCCACCAGTGTCCTTAGGCCACAGGGTGGGGATGCAGCCATGGAGGCCACACCCTTCTCCTCCTCCTCTTCTCTGCTCAATGTGGGTACCAGGGAGGACTCCAGCAGCTGCTGCCACCACCATCCCTGCACCCCCCACCCCTTCCTGGTGCCTGGCAGTGGCAGCCACCGGATGTCTCTGAGGACATCAGATGCCACAAGGACAGTGGATTGCAGAGGAGGAGCAGACTGGGATGCTGGGAGACAGATCAGGGGCAGTTGTAATTCTTCACCGAGGCAGCTGCCAGTCCATTTCTGTGAGGAGAACCCACCTGGAGGGGCTGCCTGATTCCCAAGCTGGGGCAGCATGGAGCCCTGGGGAAGGTGTCAAGAGACAGGGCCAGAGCCACATGCTCAGGGCCTCACTATGTTACAAAACTCCAGGGGTTCGGTCTGGGTTCGGCTGCTTGCACAGAAAGCTAATCACTGTAACAGCAAGTATTGCCGAGGAAGAAGGCTTTAATTGGGTGCTGCATTAGGGGAGATGGGTACTCAGTCTCGAATCCATCTTACTATCCTAAATCTGGCATTTATAAAGCAGGGAAGAAATGGAACAATGTGCAAGAGAACAGGAAGGAGAGATCCTGAGTCTCATTGTCTGGTTGTGGTGATCTGGTTGGTAAGTTTCAGTTATTTGATACTTCTTTTTGAGAGGCCTGAAGGTCCTTTCCTGAGGAAGGAACTCAGATAAAACAAATATAAGTTTCAAGCTTTAAGACAGAGGGATCAAGTTCCACGTTTATTTTAAAGAACAGTATATGGGACCTATTGGAAAGGTTTCAACCGATGTCCCCAGGCACTGGGGGGACCATCACATCTGTAGCAGAACAACATGAATGCAGGTGAGAGAACTAGGATGGGAAGAACATAAAAACTCACCCATCTCAGGGTTCTCAGAGCCCTGGTTTCAGGGTTCAGGGCCTGGTACTAACCCTTTGGGACATGCAATAGACAACTTCATCTCTCTGTCCCTAGGTTTTGTCACCTGCAAAATTGAGACAGTATTGTACATATATGATAATACAGGATTGATGCAGTTTTAGCAAATGAGAGGAACAATTTTGATTGTGGGTGGACAGTGTCTGTCACCTTGTGGGTGCTGTGTTCATGAAAACTACAGAGTGAAGCCAGCCTAGGTGATGTTCTGTCACTTGGCTCCCCAGGAGGGCTGCTGCCTTCACCCACCCCAGTTTTGGCTGTGGGGCTGTGGGTCTCCTTGCTTCGTGCCTGGCCATAGGTTCTGCCTTCTCAGGTTATCTCCAGGCTGACCAGGAAGTCAGGAGCCAAACCCAAAGGCCTTGAGGGATATTCCCTTTCTAAGAAAACTGTGGTCCTTCCAGAGAAGCTGAGGTCAGGGCTAGGATCGCAGCTGGAGGCAACAGGAAGTTCCATGTTTATTTTCAGTTTAAAAAATGTTTTAAAAACAACTACCAGTACCATAGAGCAACTTTGAAAAACGTTTAAGGTTTTCCCTGAATTTGGTCCCCCCAGTTAAACGAGCCTTTTCTCTTTGCATTTATCCCTTGGCTTTTATTTATATGCACACAGAGATCCCAGCATCACCTTCATGGAACACAATTTTGTCCTGCTCTTCTCTGTCACTTTATTGTTGCAATGAAAAACTATACTGTTGTTTCATTACGGTCATTCTTAAGGTTGTAGAATCTTCCATCCAGAGGATGTGTCTGTTTAATCAGCCGTTTGCTGGGCATTTGGGCTACGTGCAGTTTTTTACAAGTGTTAAGTCAAGCTGCAGTACAGAACATCTTCTACGTGTATCTTTTTTACTTCTGCTGGATTTTGGGGGATAAATTCTCAGAAGAGCTTTTAATGGGTCAAAGGCTTGGAACATTTTTATGACTCTGGAAACATATAGCACCTGCTATCTTTGGAAGAGCAGGCTCTGCCTCCATGCTGGGGAGACCAAACCACATCTATCAGCCCTGGGGCCCTGAGCAGTCCTGGGATGCTATGGATGGCCTCTCCCCTGCACCCCTGTCCCCTGCTGTGGGACACATTTGACAAGTCACCTGGATCCCAGCCTCCTTCCTTCCCCAGGAACACAAACGAAGGGGTGTTGGAGTCTTTAGCCAGGCCCTGGAGTGGTAATGGGGGATCTTCTATGTGTGTGCGAGCATTCTAGAAGGTCTGAAGCTAGCACCATACAGTCATGAAGGGGACCTGGATCTGGGAATGAGTTTAGAACCCCTGAAACTTGAAAGGCAAACAAGGTCAGCACCAATAGAGAGGCACCAACAAAGTGGGTGTCAGTGAGGAAGGAGGAAGAGGCACCCCTGGGCAGGGGCCAGGGCCTTTCTGGAGAGGTGACGTGTGAGGTAGGTGTTGAAGGTGTGGGGAGGGAGGGACGTTCCACAGAGAGTGATGCTGGAAGCAGGGGACAGGGAGGGGGATACTGAGAAAAGGAAATAGTCCAGCTCGTCTACCCCGAAGGGCCATAAAGAGAGCAGTAGGGGATAGCATTAGAAAGATAGGTCAGTGGCACGGTGAGGGGGGCTGGGGCTCCACTCAGGGTGCTGGGCGCCAGTGCCGCACAGCTTAGAGGACGTCCAGACACTGTGCCGAAGGCAGGCTGAATCAGAGGAGCTGGCTAGCGCCTGGGAGACACGTTCAGAGGTCCCGAGGCTTGGGGGATGGCAGCTGGCGGAGGGGACCCTCCCTCCCGTGGGCCTTCGCCTCCCGGACCCTCGTCATCGTCTCCCCACTGTAGGTTCCACGTCTCCTTTCTTGCCCACGTGCTGCCGTCTTGTTAAAGACCCGTCTTGTTACAGAATGACTCCAGGTGGACTGTCCACCTGCTTCACTTTTCGAGGTTGACTCTAAGGTTTCCACAAACCACACCAGGAATTGGCAGCCTTAATTTACAGCCATAGCTCCCTTGTTATTTTTAAGATTGACAGTCATTGATTTTCTGCTTTCAGAATTCGTACGTGCTGTTAGCAAAAGTGATAGAAATACATAATAGAAAACATGGAAATTCCCCCTATCCCACCCCCAGAGAGAAGTTCACGGCTGTTTTGCCAACGTGGCCCTTCTGAGGCGCCTGTTTTGGGATCCAGGGCTGCCCTGGTTTTGTGCTTCTGCTGTCCCTTTGTTCTGTGTTGGTAGACAGTCTCAGAGACCTGAGCCTTGCCGGGAGGAGATCCAGCAGGGTCTGGAGGGAACCAGGACTGTGATCGGGGCATGGAGCTCCCACAGGACCGGGTTGCACTCTGGGGTCCCCAGGGTTCCAAGGGAGCCTGGAGAAGCTTTTCTGAAGGGACAGAGCTCTGAGGTAGAGCCAGGAGGGCAGGAAAAGCCTGTGTGGGCTGTGGCTGCTGGAACCATTGCATGCAGGTGGAAAGGAGGCCAGCATGGTGCTGCGACATTCCTAAACCTCATGTGCCACGCCCCTCCTACCTGTACACCCAACTGGGCCTCCCCACACGCCTCACACATCTGCTCCCTCCTTCCCCAAGCAGCAGCCTGAATGTACACGTGGCTGTGGGTGCTGACATGCAAATGGAAGCCAGGACCCTTCCTTGTGTCCCCTTCATTTTCCCTCCTACAGTAAGCCGAGCTCACAAGGTCAGGCTGAGCAACCCAGAGGGTTTGTGCCGATCCTGGCACATCTCACTGGAACTCAACCTAAACACTCTGGCCAACTTGAAAGCCCAGAGGAACACTAGGCCCTGTCTTTCTGAGCCACCTGCTGTCTCCACACCCTCAGTCACACTTCATAGCATGTGACAGTAGGAACAGCTAGACTACGCTGAGCACTTCCTGCGGACCAGCACTGTTCTCAGTGCTTGCCGGCAATGAATCACGTGGCCCTCCTGCTTTCCTGCCCAGGAAACCAAGGCACTGGGACGTTTAGTAACCTGCCTGATAGCCACAGTGAGCGCAGGCAGGGCTGGGGCTGAGCCAGTCCGGGATCCATAATCCTGACAGCAGCATCCTCCTGCCCCGCGAGCCTCAAGCACACCAGAGCAGCGCACACCAGAGCAGCACACTCCAGTACGGTGGGACCCCTGGGATTACTGAGCAGAGAAACCCAGCCCAGTGGACACTGCCTCCCACCCACCTCCTCCAGACTCCTCAGCTCAGCCTGTCCCTCAGGACTCTAGCAGCTGTCTCCCTTACGGGGCTGTCCTCAAGAGCTGGTAGGGCCCCATCACTGGCTTTTCTTGAAAACCTCCCAGAGGCTCATCTTTTCTGCAAACCAAGAGCTTTTTCTACCATATCTGGTTAGTTAGGTTCCAAGAGGGGTCCTCGGGTCCTGCCCAGCACGCCTCCACCCACTTCTTTGCATCGGGCGTCCTCTTGCCACACCTGACTGGTGGGGGGGGGTTGCCGAGCACCAAGGTTGCCTAAGTTGCTCTTCGTGGGCTCAGGGCCTGGGAGAACCGGGTGCTACTTCCCTGGCTTAGGTGGAGCCAGGGCAGGGCACGCAGTGGGGTTACTTTGGCTTCTCATTACTGTGCTGCAATGCCATGCTTGTGGTTCTTAACAGTGAAGAGACTGTGGAAATGGAAGAATAAGAGTATATTAGTCCGTTTTCACCCTTCTGGTAAATACATACCCAAGATTGGGAAGAAAAAGAGGTTTAATTGGACTTACAGTTCCACATGGCTAGGGAGGCCTCAGAATCATGGCAGGAAGTGAAAGGCACTTCTTACGTGGTGGTGGCAAGAGAAAATGAGCAAGGGGCAAAAGCGGAAACCCCTGATAAACCCACCAGATCTCGTGAGACTTCTATCATGAGAATAGCACGGGGAAATTGGCCCCCAGGATTCAATTACCTCCTCCTGAGTCCCTCCCACAACACATGAGAATTCTGGGAGATACAATTCAAATTGAGACTTTGGGTGGGGACACCAGCCAAACCATATAATTCCATCCCTGGCCCATCCAAATCTCATGTCCTCACATTTCAAAACCAACCACACCCTCTCAATAGTCCCCCAAAGTCTTATTTCAGCATTAACCCAAAAATCCGTAGTCTAAAGTCTCATCTGAGACAAGGCAAGACTCTTCTGCCTATGAGCCTGTAAAATCAAAAGCAAACTAGTTACTTCCTAGATACAATGGAGGGTACAGGTATTGGTAAATATAGCCATTCCAAATGGAAGAAATTGGCCAAAACACAGGGGTTACAGGCCCCATAAAAGTTTGAAATCAGGGTAGTCAAATTTTAAAGCTCCAAAATGATCTGCTTTGACTGCAGGTCTCACATCCAGGTCACGTTGACGCAAGAGATGGGTTCCCATGGTCTTGGACAGCTCTGCCCCTTTGGCTTTGCAGGGTACAGCCTCCCTCCTGGAAGCTTTCATGGGCTAGCACTAAGTGTCTGTGACTTTTCCAGGTGCACAGTGCAAGCTATAAGTGGATCTACAACTCTAGGGTCTGGAGGATGGTGGCCCTCTTCTCACAGCTCCATTAGGCAGTGCCCCAGCAGGGACTCTGTGTGGGGGCTCCAACCCCACATTTCCCTTCTGTACTGCCCTAGCAGAAGTTCTCCATGAGGGTCCCGCCTCTGCAGCAAACTTTTGCCTGGGCATCCAGACATTTCCATATTCCATCACTTCTGAAATATAGGCAGAGGTTTCCAAACCCCAGTTCTTGACTTCTGTGTACTCACAGGCTCAACATCACGTGGAAGCTGCCAAGGTTTAAGGCTTCCACCCTCTGAAGCCACACAGCCCAAGCTCTACATTGGCTCCTTTCAGCCACGGCTAGAGTGGCTGTGACACAGGGCACCAAGTCCCTAGGCTGCACACAGCATGGGCACCCTGAGCCCAGCCTATAAAGCCACTTTTTTCTCCTAAACCTCAGGTCCTGTGATTGGAGGGGCTGCTGTGAATTCTCTGACATGCCCTGGAGACATTTTCACCGTGTCTTGGTGATTAACATTCTGTTCACCGTGACTTATGCAAATTTCTGCAGCCAGCTTGAATTCTCCTTAGAAAATGGGATTTTCTTTTCTATTGCATAGTCAGGCTGCAAATTTTCCAAATTTTTATGCTGTTTCCCTTTTAAAATTGAATGCCTTTAACAGCACCCAAGTCATGTCTTGAATGTTTTACTGCTTAGAAATTTCTTTCACCAGATACCGTAAATCATCTCTCAAGTTCAAAGTTCCACGAATCTCTAAGGCAGGGACAAAATGCCACCAGTCTCTTTGCTAAAACATAACAGTCACCTTTGCTGCAGCTCCCAGCAAGGCAAGTAAGAGACCAGCTCAGCCTGGACCTTACTGTCATATCACTAGCACCGTTTTTGTCAAAGCCATTCAACAAATCACTAGGAGGTTTCTGACTTACCCACAGTTTCCTGTCTTCTTCTGAGCCCTCCAAACTGTTTCAACCTCTGCCTGTTACCCAGTTCCAAAGTCACTTCCGCATTTTCAGTTATCTTTTTAGCAATGTGCCACTCTACTGGTACCAGTTTACTGTATTAGTTCGTATTCATGCTGCTGATAAAGACATACCAGAGACTGCGAAGAAAAAGAGGTTTAATTGGACTTATAGTTCCACATGGCTGGGGAGGCCTCGGAATCATGGTGGGAGGCAAAAGGCACATCTGACATGGTGGGAGCAAGCGAAAATGAGCAAGAAGCAAAAGCAGAAACCCTGATAAACCCATCAGATCTCGTGAGACTTCCTATCACGAGAATAGCACAGGAAAGACCCACCCCCATGATTCAGTTACCTTCCCCTGGGTCCCTCCTACAACATGGGGGAATTCTGGGAGATACAGTTCAAGTTGAGATTTGAGTGGGGACACAGCCAAACCATATCAAAGAGCAAAACCACTGTAACCACTTCAGGTAAGGGCCAGTGCCAGGCATCCTCACCTTGTCCTAATGGTGTGATTCCCTCCAAGAAAGGTGTTACATTCTCCCCATGAAGCCACAGAGTGCAGAAGTCAGGGACCCCCATGTGGTGGAATAGGGGAGCAGGGGGCCTCCCCCTGTAGCAGAGCTGATTGTCCCAGGGGAGGCCTTTGGTTTACCAGGTGCTGCTGGCCTGAGTACAACAGCAGGCTCTGGGGACCTCTTGGCAGCTCCATCCAGAGGAGAGGAGTTGAGCCTTCACCACCTCCTCCTGCCACAGAGCAGGTGCATCTGACATGCAGGATGAGCTGGCCTCTCTCAGGCCTCAGGGACCCTGAACACAGCAGAGCCGGAGCAGTCGGGCCCACTCTCCCACCCAGGCCTCAGCAGGAGGCGAGATCCCTGGCTCCTGCCCCTGTGGCCTGGGGCCTGCAGCTGTCCAGTCAGGCCCTACGTGCTGAGGACCAAGCCACTAGTTCTTGGTTTTCTGGCCACCCTGCATCCAGGGTGGCAATGTCCGGGGCCTGTACTCTAGTCACAGAGCTCCTGGGGGTCCCGAGCCCCGGCCCACGCACTCCTCACCTTTCAGCAGCCGACCCCATGGCAGCGCTGGCCTGGCTGCCCGGAAGCACGCCACCCTGAGGGTCCGCAGCCACCTGTCCTCCAGCCCTATCTCTGCCCTCTGGTTCCCCAGCCTCCCCCTGTGCCGGCTGCAGTTTTATTTGTATCTTGACCCTGTGCTGGACATTCTTCAAGTCACGTTCTCGCCATGAGCCACTGTCCTCCTGCCCCCTGGCCTCTTACGCTTTCCATCCTGCAAAACCTCAACTGGAGGCTCTCCCCCAAGTGCCCCCCACCGTCAGACGGCATCATCACCTTCCTCCCCTCAGTGGGGGACGGGGGCAGTGCTCCCCTCTTGACCGGCTCCCTGCTGGGCCTCCCGCCCCTGGCTTCGCCTCCGCATCACCATGTTCTGTCCCTGGTCTGCTCTCGCTTCTTTCCCTGCCCTCATCTAACCCGTGGCTTCCGGGGAGGGCGGTTCAGCCTCTGCCTCTCCCGAGCACTGCCTGCAGGTGCCCACACGGAGGCCCCGCAGAGCCTTAGAACCAGACCCTTTGCCTTGCATGTGCCGCTCCTCCTCTGTTCCCTGTTCCAGAGACGGGCGCTGTCCCTCCAGAGGCCCAAGCTGTAGACCGATCTGACGAGAGCCACAGAGTGAATGTTTTCGGCTCTGTGGACCACATGGTCTCTGTTGCATCTAGCCTGCTCTGCCGCTGGAGCGTTAAGAGCCAGAGATAATATATCAACAAATGAGCATGGCCGGGTGCTGGGAAAACTTTATGAAACAGGATGCTCGAGCACAGGAGTTCAAGACCAGCTTGGGCAACAGGGCAAGACCCTGTCTCTACAAAAAAACGTAAAAATTAGCCGAGTGTGGTGATGCGTGCCTGTACTTCCAGCTACTCGGGAGGCTGAGGTGGGAGGATCGCTTGAGCCCGGGGGGTTGAGGTTGCCATGAGCCATGTTTGCACCACTGCACTCCAGCCTGGGCAACAGAGCGAGACCCTGTCTTAAAAAAAAAACAAAAAAATGGCAGCAGCAGTCACATTGGACCCGCAGGCCAGTTTGCTGACCCTGATCTAAACATGCCCAGCTTTCAAGCCATGTTTTTGTTTTTACCTCCACGAAATCCCTGCAGGTCCCTGGTGTGCTCTGTATGTGTCTGGGCCTTGTGTACATGGCTGCCTCTGACGGGAGTGCTCTCGGCTTCGTGTCTTCGGCTCGGCCAAGGCTCATTTAGGACGGCCTCCTCCCCGGCCGACCTCGGTCCGGCTTCTTACTTGCACAGTCTAGGCATGAAAATTGCGGGCCGTGCTGCGCTGGACGTGCTTACCTATGTCCCGTGAGGCCCTCCACTCTCCAAGTTGGACGCTCTTGCTGGGTTTGTGTCATTGACACCTCGTGTGGCGCCTGGTCTGCAGTCAGCGTTCAATCGGGTCAAAGTAGAGTTTCGTGAGCGATGGATCTGTGGCCGTGGCGGGTGGCTGAGGCGGCTCAGCAGGGCTCCTGCCAGGAGGGCTCACGGAGCTGCAGCCCACACGGGACTGTGGCTCAACCCACGCGTGGCTCTGTGCTCAGCTTCTTGTGGCACAAGGATGCTGAGCATAGAGCCATGCGTGAGTTGCTTCACTGCGCTTCTGACTCCCTTCAGTGCTCAGAAGGGGCCGTCATCACCCTAAGCCTTGTCAGGGCCAGAAGCTGCATGTCCCAGACCCCGTGCTGCTCCCGAGGCAGGTCTGTGAGGTCCCTCTGGAGGGCAGTGTGGTTCCTGGCTCACGTTTCTCATCAGGATCAGGGGTTTTTTTCCCAGAAGTATATGAACTTTCCCCTGACAGGCCCTGCCTTTGCCTCTCACAGGAGAACCTCATGCTTTCCATCCTGCCCAAGCACGTGGCCGACGAGATGCTGAAGGACATGAAGAAGGATGAGAGCCAGAAGGACCAGCAGCAGTTCAACACCATGTACATGTACCGCCACGAGAACGTCAGGTGCGCCGGCCCGGGGCGCGGGCCCTACAGCAGAGCAGGCTGTGCAGAGATGTGTCTTTGCGGGACCCATGGGGTGCTGTGGGCTTTGAGAGGTTTCCAGGGACTAGAAGCGAGGTGCCCCATGGCACCCATCAGTCCGGCAGGAGAAGCCTGCCCGCAGGTGTCGCAGCTATAGTGTGCTCTAGGCACTGGTCCCACCCCGTCATAGAACAGATGCCAGCCCGAGCAGGGAAAGGACTCCTGTGAGCTCACCCAGCTGTTCAGGGCCAGCACTGGGGCTCAAGCCCTGACCTGCAGTTCGAGGAAGAAGGGTGGTTTCAGCCTGGCAGGAGCAGGAAAGTGTGGGGTGGTCCCCAGGCAACTCGGGGAAGGAGGCTGCAGGGGGACGTCCACTAGGACAAGTGCAGTGTCAGAGCCCTGATTTTACCTGGAGGGACCAGGGTCTCACTGCGTGGGGATGAGTGAGGACCTTTTCCCACCCTGATCCCAGCTGCCCCGTGGATTGGGGAGGGGCTGATGGTGGAGTGAGGCGTGCCTGGCCGCCTGCAGGCTCATCCCACGTCCCTTCTCCTGCAGCATCCTCTTTGCTGACATTGTGGGCTTCACCCAGCTGTCTTCTGCCTGCAGTGCCCAGGAGCTCGTGAAGCTGCTTAACGAGCTCTTTGCCCGCTTCGACAAGCTGGCAGCCGTAAGTCCCTGGCCCTGCCTGGTGCTCTAGCGGGGCCTGCCCTCACGGCCTGTGCCTGGCCCCTATCCCCGGCCCCATGGTTTTCTCCCGCTGGCCTTCTGCTTTCTCGGCCACACCCCCATCGCGGAGGTGGGCTCTAGCACAGGCCAGGCCCTCCCCTTTCAGAAATACCACCAGCTGCGGATTAAGATCCTGGGTGACTGCTACTACTGCATCTGCGGCCTGCCTGACTACCGGGAGGACCACGCCGTCTGCTCCATCCTCATGGGGCTCGCCATGGTGGAGGCCATCTCGTAAGTGGGGAGGCTCCCAGAGCAAGGGGCCCCCACCCTGGGCCCAGGGAGAAGCAGGTTTTCTGCGTTGGCTGAGGCCCCTGGGTGGGGGGTCTGCTGGCGGCGGAGACTGCACCCACTGGGACACAGCGCTGGTTGATGGGTGGCGCAGGTCCCCGCTCTGGAAGCTGGGACAGGGCTTACTCTCTTCACAGCCCAGGGAAGCTGCGAGGCTTCCCCAACTGGTCACAGTTTTCCAACCTTAGCACACGTATTTTCTTTTTGCTGGAAGTTGCAGTTGTGAAATTCCTCATGCCTCACACTTGCTGGGATCCCCACAGGTGCTCTCCATCACTCCTCCATGTTTTCTTACCATGACCCCTGGAGGCATTGCCCACCCATTTCATGATGCAGTAACTGTGAGCCCTGGCACAGGGGCTCAGGGATGGGGCTGGAGCCCCTCCTCCCAGCCTCTGCTGCAGCCTAGGCTGTTAGGGGCAAACTCTCCTGCCTCACTGTCCCCACTCTTGGCTTTGCCCCAAGTGGGCTTGCAGCTCTCAGATGGGCGGTCCCTCTGGTTGACTTCCGGCCTCTGGGAGACCTGGGGTGACACCAGGCACCCATGCAGAAAAAGAAGCTCCTGCCGAGGCCCCTCCCCCACTGTATGGAATCCAGGAAGTTGCACGCTCTTTGCCACCTTCTCTGAGGGGTCAGCTTTGCATTTTTATCATCTTCCAGGTTAAGCCCCCTCTAGTATTGCCCTGGAAAGAAAGCAATGTGGCCTTTACCCCAGGGACAGTAGTCCAGGATTAGAAATTCTAACCTCCTCTCCCAGCCCTGGCAGACACATTCAGAGAAGGGCTGTTCACAGCTATCTTGGCCACCTCTGTGTTTGCAGCACCTCGAATGTGCCTGGCACATACTCAACGCTCAGTGAAATATTAACTGCACGAGTGAATAAAAGAGTGATCGGGCTAGGCGTGGTGGCTCACACCTGTAATCCCAGCACTTTGGGAGGCTGAGGCGGGTGGATCACCAGGTCAGGAGATGGAGACCATCCTGGCCAACATGGTGAAACCATATCTAAAATAGAAAAGTTAGCTGGGCATGGTGGCAGGTGCCTGTAATCCCAGCTACTTGGGAGCCTGAGGCAAGAGAATCACTTGAACATGGGAGGTGGAGATTGTGCCACTGCACTCCAGCCTGGGCTACAGAGCGAGGCTCCGTCTCAATTTAAAAAAAAAAAAAAAAAAAAGTGATCAGCAGAGAGACACTGGAGGACCCTTGGGAGAAGGGGATAGGGAGGAGAGTCACTCAGTGCCTCTGTCCTGCTGGCCTGTGGTGCCTGACTCTGGGCTGGTCCTGGCCTGCCTTACCCCCCTCCCAACACCATGAGTTACTTGGCTTCCATGCAGGAGGAGAGTTGCGGGGAGCTTGCCAGGCCCCCTGTCATGGAGGGGAAGAGGCCCACAGTGCAGGGGCAGGGGCGGCAGGCTGCCTCGAGAGGGCCACGCCCTGACCCTCCTTCCTGTGTGTACCTGGCAGGTATGTGCGGGAGAAGACCAAGACCGGGGTGGACATGCGTGTGGGGGTACACACGGGGACTGTGCTGGGGGGCGTCCTGGGCCAGAAGCGCTGGCAGTACGACGTGTGGTCGACCGACGTCACTGTAGCCAACAAGATGGAGGCTGGCGGCATCCCTGGGTGAGTGCCCTTCCAAGGGGGCAGGTCTCAGGACTGGGGAGGGGACTATCCCCTCCACCCCGCAGGGCTGCAGCCCTGATGAGGGACAGGGGCCTCAGAGAAGATCCCCCACCACCCCTGGGACAGCGTTCCCACTGTCCTCCTGTTGCCCTGGCTGAGGCCATTCTGACCTGCCCTGGAGTGAAGGCTTTTTGGGCCTGTGTTTGATGTGGCGTCTCCTGCCCGGACCCTGCAGTAGCCTGTCCTCCTGTCCCCTTTACCTACTTAGGGGGCTGCCCCAGCTCTCCTGATGCCAGAGCCGAGGTCTCCCCAAAGGGACAGTAGTGAGCAGTCATCAGCTAATGGGCTCAGAGGCGGTGCTTTGCAGTCGCAGTTCGATTGCACGTCTTACTTGAGCTCCTGTACAGGGTCAGTGAGTCATGGAGGCCCTGCCTTTACCAGGGCCAGGCTGAGGGAGGATCAGCAGAGGGAAGGCTGGCCTTCCCACCTGGGCCAGGGAGCTGCCTTCAGTGGCATTTAGAATTCTTGCCCTCAGTGGAGACTCTTCAGAAACAGGTTTTATTATCCCTTGGCAGCAGGGGTGGCGACTGAGAATCATGCAAGGTAGGGGATAATTGGATCTCATGGCTCACACCTGTAATCCCGGCACTTTTGGAGGCTGAAGCGGGTGGATCATCTGAGGTCAAGAGTTCGACACTAGCCTGACCAACATGGCGAAACCCCATCTCTACTAAAAATACAAAATTAGGTGGGCATGATGGTGCGCACTTGTAATCCCAGCTACTCTGGAGACTGAGGCAGGAGAATTGCTTAGAATCCGGGAGGCAGGGGTTGCAGTGAGCCAAGATCGCACTCAGGCCTGGGTGACAGAGCAAGACTCTATCTCAGGGAAAAAAAAATCCTTTATCACATTTGATATGGGTCACAGCCCTTGAAGAAAGACCGTACTCCTGTGTTGTGGCTCCAGCACCGAGGCTGAGAGGGGAGTAGCTGCCACGTGGCCCACACAGCTAGTCAGTGACAGAACCGCCTCCACTTGGCCTCTGCCCCACGTGCCTGGGAGACACAGGGCGGAGCAGCAGATGGTGCAGCCATGGTCCATGGACTGTCCCCTGGGGGGTGAGGGCCACCTCTGGCCGGCACTCAGGTCCCCTCTCTCTGCAATCCAGACGCGTGCACATCTCCCAGAGCACCATGGACTGCCTGAAAGGAGAGTTTGATGTGGAGCCGGGCGATGGGGGCAGCCGCTGTGATTACCTAGATGAGAAGGGCATTGAAACCTACCTCGTCATCGCCTCCAAGCCAGAGGTGAAGAAAACAGCCACCCAGAATGGCCTCAATGGCTCGGTGAGTCCCCCACCTCGCCCTCGGATTAGGGGGTTGGAAAGGAAGAGATTAGGAAAGATTGCAGAACAGTTGGCAGGACCAGCGGTGGCTGGCTGTGTGCAGTGAGCGGCAGGCTGGCGCTGGTTTCTGGAGGAGATGGTGAGTGTAATGCATGGCAAGTTGCAATGCAGGTGACTGCAGCATGTCCTGAGACCACATCCAGAGGGCAGCCACTGGAGACGTGTCGGTGGTGCCCAGAAGAGCAACCGGGCTGGGGATCAGGGTCTCTCGCATGGTGGGAGTGAAGCCACAGGAGTGACGTGGATGCCCAGGGAGACAGGCTCAGAGAGGAGGGTGGGGGTGGGGGTGGATGGGTCAGGGAGGAGGAGGACTAAAGCCTGGAAGTTTTCCTGAGTGGGAAATGAGGAAGGAATCGGAGGCAATATAGCAGGGGTGCCTGGTCTATTGGCTTCCCTGGGCCACATTGGAAGAATTGTCTCGGGCCAAACATAAAATACTGAAGGTTGAACAAGCTTGCAGTGCAGCATCCTGTGGGCCCACCCTCTGGTCTGGTCGCTGTGTGGGATCCCCCAAATATCTGCAGGTCTGAAGCATTCAGCAGCCCCCCCACATCTGTTCACCAGCCCCCAAACACCCCCTGTCAGTCTAATTAGAAGCCAAGAGCAGCTGTGGCAGAAGTGGACCCTTTACCATCCCTGCTGAATCTGGAGGGCGTTTCATTCTTTGTAATCTCTGATACAAAACCCTTCCCTCCAGTTATGAGAGTCCATCTCACAAGACTTGGGACTGAGGAGCTTGGTGGCTGTCAGGGAAATTACATCATTTGAGACTGCTCTGTGGCCGAGGCTTTGCCTAATTACGGCTAAGCCAAGCCCACTCTGGCGAGGCTACAGGAGTGGTGGCTGACACTCCCTGTTGATACTACCCTCGACGTCATTCTCATCCAGTGTCATTTTAAAGGCCGTCCCTGACAACTCCCAACTTTGTATCTCCAGCCCCAGCGGCTTCCCTGCACTCAGCATATAGCCACTTGTAAGTCTCCATTTGTACGTAGAATAGGTATTTTAAATGCCACTTGTGCAGAGTGCCTGCCCTCCTCCCCACTCCAAAACCTGCTCTCCCTCGCTCTTTCCATCTCGAGTAATGGCAGTTCCACCCTTTTATTAGTAACTGTTGGCTGGGCGCCATGGCTCACGCCTGTAATCCCAGCACTTTGGGAGGCCAGGGCGGGTGGATTGCCTGAGCTCAGGAGTTCGAAACCAGCCTGCGCAACACAGTGAAACCCTGTCTCTACTAAAATACAGAAATGTAGCCACGTGTGACGGCGTGCACCTGTTGTCCCAGCTACTTAGGAAGCTGAGGCAGGAGAATTGCTTGAACCCGGGAGGTAAAGGTTGCAGTGAGCCAAGATCACGCCATTGTACTGCAGCCTGGGTGACAGCAAGACTGTCTCGAAAAATAATAATAATAGGTAATAATAATTGCTCAGACCAAAAGCTTTCAAGTCATCCTTGACGCCTCACTGTGCAATCCACAAGCAAGTTCTGTGGCCTCGGATTGTTCTCTAATCCCACCGCCTCTCACATTCCTGTTACTTCCAGCCCTGTGCACCACTCTCATCCCATGCTTAGGCCGTTGCTGAGCTCTCCTTTCCTCCAGGCCCTGCCCAATGGAGCGCCAGCTTCCTCAAAGCCCAGCTCCCCTGCCCTCATTGAGACCAAGGAGCCCAACGGAAGTGCCCACAGCAGCGGCTCCATGTCGGAGAAGCCTGAGGAGCAGGATGCTCAGGTGCGTGCAGGGCTCAGGGCAGGGGCTGCTGAGGGCCAGATGCAGGCAGGCACTAGGAAGCAATACATTCCTGTAGCAGGAGTCCTGAGCTGGGGGGACCTGGCCACCACCCAGGACCTGCTCTGGCTTAGCACTGTAACCATGGGCAGGTTACCCCTCCAGCCCCGCAAAACCCCACTGCCTCCTCACCAGTTATGTCGGGGTGAGTAAGGTCAAAACAGGTGCTCAGCTCGGAGGCGGTGTAGCTCTGACAGCCCAGAATCCTGTAGATTTGAGATCAGTGAGGACAGCCATGGAAAATTCTATAGCATCTGAGACCATTTTGGAAGTGAAATTTCAGAGCCAGACTTACCCCTCTGGCTAGGTCCAGACCCCAGAATTTCCATGCAACATGGGACATTTCTGCAGCCCACAAAGGCGAGGAATTAGCAAGTTGTCCTGGAGTGCAGGGCGCCTCTTGGGGAGCATCCAGAACTGGTCCCTGACTGCAGGGCGTCGGGAGCATGCTCACTGATGGTCAGTGCTGCGGAGATGGGATGGGGCATCTGCCGTGCCAGGACTGCCAGGCTCACCGTGTGAGGGGACAGGAGAGCTGGGCCTCCTGCTGTTAGAACAGATGCTATAAAACAAGGTAGATGGGGCTTAGGGGCAATTAGGTTTTTCTCAAGTCCCCCAACATTCAGTAACTTTTCCTTACTGCAGTTTTCTTGATAGAAAGTGGAGGTACAGACCCGGGGCACTCAACAGCAAGGAGGACATAGACACAGCTTTACCAACTGAGATTTTTGGGGCCCCTTAGCCAAGGCCATGCTGCTCCCAGATCCGCTTCAGGGACAGGTTCTGGGTGCTGCCACAGACCACATGATTTTACAGCAGAGGAAGCTAGGGTAGGGGAAACAGATTATCTGGGGTCACACTGTCAACCAGCAGCATACCTGTCACCTGTGCCTGTGCTTAAGACCAGGGAGTCTTTTTTTTTTTTTTTTAGATGGAATCTTGTTCTGTCTCCCAGGCTGGAGTGCAGTGGTGCGATCTCAGCTCACTGCAACCTCTGCCTTCTAGGTTCAAGTGATTCTCCTGCCTCAGCCTCCCCAGTAGCTGGGATTACAGGCACACACGACCATGCCCGGCTAATATTTGGATTTTTAGTAAAGGTGGGGTTTCACTGTTGGTCAGGCAGGTATCAAACGCCTGACCTCAAGTGATCCACCCACCTCGGCCTCCCAAAATACTGGGATGACAGGCATGGTGACCGCGCCCAGTCCCCGGGAGTCTTGACTCGGGCTCCCAGAGGCACTGTTAGACCCATTCACACAGCTCTCAGCTATTGAGCGTGCCCGGTCTCAGTGACTATTTAGACTGACGGCTGGGCCATCACAGTCAGGATTCCTGTTTCTGGAGTTGATACTTTTTCTTTGGAACTGGGAATAAAATGGTGGTGGGCGCCCCAGCTCCACCTTCCCGCCATTATTAGCCCTCTAGTGATGAGGACATTCTTTTCTCTCCCATCACGTTCCCCCTCAGATCTTCTTTCCAGATGAGCCAGATGTGAGTTCCTTTAACAGTTCCCTGAAGCCCTAGAGTTGGGGGGGCCATTCATGTCCCGGGGTGCTGACGTATATGGCCCCCACATCCATGCAGTAGGAAGTGCCAGGACTGCCCGGCCCAGCAGCCGTCTCTGATGACAGGTCTCCTCTGGAGCCAGAGGCTGCTCCCCACAAAGCTGTCATTAGCAGGCCCTCCCTGCAGAGCTCTGGTGGGGGCCCAGGGAGCCAGGAAGGACTGGAGCTTTGGGTGGAGACTCAGGTAGCACAGAGCCACGAGGCGCATGGGGACTTCCTGGAAGGGATTTTAGAGCTGGAGGGATCGGTCCTCCCGAGGATGCCCTCTTTTGTTCTTTCCTTCTCCGTCTTTCCCAGCTCCTCCCCGCCACTCTGTCCCATCTGCCTCCCTCACACTGCCTCCCTGGCTCACAGGCCGACAATCCCTCATTCCCCAACCCGCGCCGGAGGCTGCGCCTGCAGGACCTGGCTGACCGGGTGGTCGACGCCTCTGAAGACGAGCACGAGCTCAACCAGCTGCTCAACGAGGCCCTGCTCGAGCGAGAGTCGGCCCAAGTGTAAGCGCCACCGGGAGGCGTCCGGGCCCACCGCCCCCTCGGGCCCTGACAAGGGGTTCAGGAAGCCAGGCATCCCAAATGCGGCCCCTCTGTGAGGCCCAGCAGATGTGGCATTTGGGATTCATGGGGCTTGTTCCCGCTGCAGAGTAAAGAAGAGAAACACCTTTCTCCTGTCCATGAGGTTCATGGACCCTGAGATGGAAACCCGTTACTCGGTGGAGAAGGAGAAGCAGAGTGGGGCCGCCTTCAGCTGCTCCTGCGTCGTCCTGCTCTGCACAGCCCTGGTGGAGATACTCATCGACCCCTGGTGAGGGAGGGGCGGAGGAGGGCCACAAGTTTCCTCAGCTGCAGCGGTGCGGCGGGGGGGCAGGTGTCTCAGCAGGAGCTTGACCTTGGGGAGCAGACCTTGTTTCTGCTCCCTCACCTTCACTGGGATGGCCCCTGCTGGCCGCAGGCAGTGTCCCAGGCTTCCTTCTTTTTCCCAGGCGTCAGAATGGGGATCTGGCCAGGATGGAGAGAGCTGAGGGACAGAGGCATCCAGAAGGCTGGAGACCTTGGCTAAATGGGCCCTCACTGGTTCTTGGGACAAAGATGGGGACATTGCCTCAGCCTCAGTCACCGAGGCTGACCTAGCCCCTTAATTGGCTCATCTTGGTGAAGATACATTTTAGGCTCTGGTCACGGCAGCAGGTCCTCCAGGGATAGGTGGGGCCTCCTGGAGTCCTTGCCCCAGCTGGTGAAGCCCTGTCTGAGGGCAGTGACCACTCTCTCTTTCTCCCTTTCTTCCCTCGGCCAATCAGAGATTCCCTGTCACAGAGGAGGGGTCTGGGACCTTGCTGGGATTACAGTTTGTCAAGAGCCTTGGGCTCAGTCACACCATGTTAGGTTGTGGGTGTGTGACTACGTGCAGGCCACTGCAGGCTCTGGGCATGTTTCCTCACCTGTGAAATGAGAAAAACCCCTGCCCCAGCTGACACTCAGGACTGTGGTGAGGCTCAGATTCACTCATTTTATAAGTATTGATTGGTCGTCTGCTTCATGCGTGGGGATCAGGGGCAGGGACTACAGCCGCGATATGGCATGCAGAAACCCTTCTGTCATGAAACTTGGGTTCTGGTAGGGGAAGATACAGGCATAAGCAGTTAAACCATTAAAATATGGATCCATGAAGGGGTAAGTACTGCAGATCCAGGGAAAGCAAGGAAGGGAGGTGGGTATGCTGCTGGGGGCTTGGTTTTGTTTTGTTTGCATTTTGATGTGGGATGATCAGAGGAGGCCTTGCTGGCAGGTAATGTTTCAGTAATGCCCAGAAGCGGGTGAGGGGCGAGCCTTCTGCTATCTGGAGGACACCTGCTTCTGACAGGTGCAGAGGCTGAAGTGGCCTGGCCCCTGGAGGCACAGTGAGGAGGCAGCACAGTGGGGACAGGGGCCACAGGAAGAGTAGCAGGAGTCCAGCTCAGACGGCGAGGGGCCTCAGATGCCACTGAAGGGCGCCAGCTGCCACTCTTAACACGGAGGCCGCTGGAAGGAGGGAGCAGAGGAGTCCCCTGTTGTGACATATGTCTGGAGAGGCTCTCTCCTGCTGAGAACAGCACTCAGCACAGCACGAACAGTGAGACCAGAGGAGACCAGGCAGTGACCCGGACAAGCCACCGTGGCGGCCTGGCCAGGCCGAGGATAGAGGAGGATCAGTGGTTGGATTCCGAGTTTTCTGGATTGACGGATGGATGCTGAATGTATTTTGGAGCCAGAGCTGACAGGATTTGCCGGCAGACTGGTTGTGGGGCGTGAGGATGGAGGACTCTCCCAGGTTTCCGATCTGAGCAGCTGGCAGCACGGGGGTGCCGTTAACCGAGATGGGGACAAGGTGGCAAGACGAGAGTGGAGAGGCAAAGATCGGGAGTTCGGTTTGGGATGCATGAGGTTTGCAATGCGCACAAGCCAAGGAGGCCAGAGTGCATGATCTGGAGCTCGGAGGGCGGGTGGGGTCGGAGACATAAACCTGGCATCGCCAGTACACAGGCTACCCTGCAGCAGGAGACTTGATGAGCTCGAGGGAGAGGGGAGACTAGGGGAGAAGCCGCTCCGGGACCTGGCCCCAGCAGGCAGCGTGTCCAGATGCAGAGATGGAAAAGTACCGGCAGAGACTCAAGAAACCGAGCGAGAAAAGTGTCTCAAGGAGAGGAGAAGGGGACCAAGAATGGGACGTGGATTTAGCTACCTGGAGACTTCTGGGGCTCTTGGCCAGGGTACCTTCTGGTTACGTCTCTGCTGTGAAGCTGGGGGCGGCTGTCACGGGCAGACTCTTAGTCCCTGGCATTGAGGGAGCTGTGCTGCTCTGGGCTCTGTCCTTTCAGCACAGCCACATGGCAGGGGCGCATTCCTAAGATCCCTGCCCAACTTTATCCGGGCTGTGCCCAGGCCACCTGTGAGTTGTTCCCTCTCTGGGAAATGTCCCAGGCAGCAGCTGCAGCTGGGGTGGCCTGCTTCCAGGCCGGAGCTCAGCTGGAGGCCCCCTCCTCGGGGCCTTTGTCCTATTCCGCATGGCAGGCGGCAGCGATTCTCTGGCGTCACATGGAACTGTTTGGCCTCGTGCTGCGCTGAGAGGCCTCCCCGTCCCCCATCTCCTATCCTTTCCTCTCCTAGCCCCTCACCCCATCTCACTGTTCCCTCGGGCCCCTCCCCAATTGTCTTCTTTTTGTCACAGGCTAATGACAAACTATGTGACCTTTGTGGTGGGGGAGATTCTGCTCCTCATCCTGACCATCTGCTCGCTGGCTGCCATCTTTCCCCGGGTAAGAGGCACTTTTCTGCTGCGCTCGGAAGCCTCTGGAAGTGAGTGGTACTCCCTGTAAAACTGGGTGGTGATGAAGTTATTCTTTCTGTCCAATCTTGACAGACTGTCCTCTGCTTGGACGGTCCAGGCACTTACCTGTCCATTCATTCACCATCAGCAGAGCACTCCCTCTGGCTAGGCCACCAGGCTGTGGCTGGGCCGTGGTGGGCCGTGGCAGGCGTGGTGGGCTGTGGCAGGCGTGGCGGGCTGTGGCACTGCAGCACAAATGAGTACTGCAGTCAGGTACGCAGGAACCTGGGTAGAGAAGCAGTGGAGGCCCAGCTGGAAGGTGGGTTGGCCCCGATTGTGAAGGCCCTTAGAAGCCAGACTAAAGGGATTAAAACTTTCTCCTATAAGGCACTGGGGTAGCAAGCAGTTTTTGATCAGAATGACAAAGCAGTGTTTAGGAACATGAATCTGACAGGTGGCTCACCAGGTCACTTGGAGTGCTTGGGAATACTGAGCCAGGACAGACGGGTAGCTGGCCAGAGACGACCAGCCCTGAGAACTGTTCCCTGCCCTGGCCTCGCCTCACAGAGATGGACTGGTGGCTGGTGCTGCCCATGGCCTCCTGGAATGGTCACTGTGTCTGCTGTGGAAAGGGCTGCGACCTGGAAGCTGTGCTGTCATGCAGGCATGTCGACGAGGTCTCACACACAGCCACAACTGCCACACCCTCTTCTCAGCCCTGCCCCTTTGTCAGCTGTCAGGTGACTCCCAGGCAGAGCCACTTTTGAGGCTCCTGGGCCTGGAATACGGGGGCAGCCTGAGTTGCAGGCAGTGACATCGGCAGGAGGAAGGGCTGGCAAAGGCTCATGGCCCTTGAAATTCCTTTCCTTCTAGGCCTTTCCTAAGAAGCTTGTGGCCTTCTCGACTTGGATTGACCGGACCCGCTGGGCCAGGAACACCTGGGCCATGCTGGCCATCTTCATCCTGGTGATGGCAAATGTCGTGGACATGGTGAGCACCTGCTGTCCTCATTGAGGGACGCCCCTGTTCTCAGTGGAGCGGGGCTTCTGTCTGGGTCACACGAGCAGTTTCTCTGTCCATCCCTCCACCGTCATGTAGGTTTGGAGTGGCTCTTAGGTTCCTACACACATCATCCCCGCCAAGTGAAGGGAGTCTTCTCCCTGCCATCCAGGGATCCTCTGGGATGGACTTGTTTCCTTGAAGCTCCTCCTCTCCCAGCATCCGAGAGCCCAGTTCCCTGTGCCAGGCCTTATATGTGTTGATTCATTTAATCTGTGAAACAGTCCTGAGCAATTGTACCAGTATCTGCAGTTTTCACATGGAGAAACTAATGCTCAAAAGGGTCATTGAGGCCAGGCACGGTGACTCATGCCTGTAATCCCAGCACTTTGGGAGGTCGAGGAGGGCAGATCGCCTGAGGTTAGAAGTTCGAGACCAGCCTGGGCAATATGGAGAAACCCTGTCTCTACTTAAAATACAAAATTAGCCGAGCGTGGTGGCGCATGCCTGTAGTCCCAGCTACTCAGGAGGCTGAGGCAGGAGAATCGCTTGAACCTGGGAGGCAGATGTTGCGGTGAGCCGAGATCACACCATAGCACTCCAGCCTGGGCATCAAGAGCAAAACTCCATTTCAGAAAAAAAAAAAAAAAGGGGGGGGGTAAGGGAGTCATTGACTTGCTCTAGGTCACACAGCCAGGAAGTGACAGAGTCCAGAATGGAGGCAGGTCTAAGTCCTGGTCCTGTATGTTCTTCCTCCCCATCTTACTCTGTAAGGGACGCAGGACCCACAAGCCTTTTGCATATCCTAAGTATTCCTTACAGCATGCCCTTCTGGTGCCCTCAGGGCCAGGGAGATAAACCGGTTCCATTAAAGGAGCTCTCCTCCCTGTTTCGCCTTCACCCACCCAACATGGCCAGTGTTCCTAGAGGTGAGTCAGTGGGGACTACAGCTTCACAGCCGGATGAATAAGGGCAGACAGAATTTTCTCTGTTCTCCTCAGTTCCTGGAGAAATTGGGGGTCCCATGAGGGGGCAGCCAAATGCTTTCTTGGGGAGAAGGAACAGGAGTTGGGAGCCCAGATCTATTGGTTTAGAACCACCAGGCACGTACTGAGCACTGCCTGCCTGAGCTGTCACCGATGTTCTCGTCGCTTGTCTTGGTCTCCTCTAATTGTGGCAGTACCATGTACACCCTCTTCCTTTTTTCAAATACAGTTATTGTTGTATTTTAACAACAGCAAGGAGACTTATTCCGGCAGTGGCATAAGTGAAAAAGCTCTAGGGCTGCAGCTAATCAGAAGTCCACTGAGGGCCAGGCGCGGTGGCTCACACCTGTAATCCCAGCACTTTGGAGGCTGAGGCAGGTGGATCACTTGAGGTCAGGAGTTTGAGACCAGCCTGGCCAACATGGTGAAACCCCATCTCTACTAAAAATACAAAAGTTAGCCAGGCACAGTGGTATGCACCTATAATCCAAGCTACTCAGGCAGCTGAGACCGAAGAATCACTTGAACCTGGGAGGCAGAGGTTGCAGTGAGCTGAGAGCGCACCATTGCACTCTAGCCTGGGTGACAGAGCAAGACTGCATCTCAAAAAAAAAAAAAAAAAAAAAAAAAAAGTCCAGGGGGAATGAGGAGTTAGGGGCTTCAGAGCCTACCATGGCCAGGGGCTGCTGGAGGGCCTCTACCCAGGGGAGAGAAGCTCCAGACCCCTACATGTCACACAATACACCTGGAACCTGGCGCCCAGGTATAGGGACCACCATGCCACAGGGTCCTGGATGCCGCACAGGACACCAGGAGATGCTGTCAGCATAAAGGGGTAAAAAGCTAGGGAGGTACAACATATGCTCAGGCTAGAATGACATGCTGGGAATCACGCAAGACAAGCCCCCTGGGTGAAAGTTACAAAAAGGTAGGGTTGATTCCGGTTCTGGAGGGGCTTTCTCCGGGCCACATCTGCCCAGTAGCAGAACCAGTGATGAAGACTCCAGAGGCAGTGATCATCCCCTAAATGGAAGGGTTTGGGCAGAGACTGGCTGTCATCACAGGAGGCTGTGAGTGGGGCTCATGACCCCGTGGCCCCTCCTGAAGCAACAGTGTGATGTGGGGAAGAGCATGTTGGATTTGAAGCCTAAAAACTTGCCTCCTACTTCTGGCTTTTCTGCTTGCTAATTGTGTTTGGGCAAGTCTGGCCTCTCTGAGTTTTCTGTACAATAGGGACAGTACTAAAAATACTCGAGAGAGTTTTTGTGAATGTCAAATGAGGCGACGGCAAGGCTCTTAGCTGCAGTTACTAACTTCCATATGATTATTTCCTGGTCAATGTCCCCATCTTTCCCTGTGTTTCTGGGGGAGCTGTGGGAAGTGGCAGCTGAGCGCACACTGCCACACACAACCCTCTGTGACCAGCGCCTACTGTTCTCTTGAACATGGGTCCCCTCCCACCATCCTGGCCTCCAGCTCAGCTGTCTCCAGTACTACGCGGGACCTGGCAACACAACGGCAGGGATGGAGACGGAGGGGCGCTGCCTGGAGAACCCCAAGTATTACAACTATGTGGCCGTGCTGTCCCTCATCGCCACCATCATGCTGGTGCAGGTCAGCCACATGGTGAAGCTCACGCTCATGCTGCTCGTCGCGGGCGCCATGGCCGCCATCAACCTCTATGCCTGGCGCCCCATCTTTGATGAATACGACCACAAGCGTTTTCGGGAGTATGAGTAAGATGAAGCCCGACTGGCGATCTGTATTGTCTCCTTCCTCCCACCCCCAGAGTTCTCAGTTCAAGCTTATGAGCCTGTGCTGAGGTGGCTTTCTGCCGCTAGGGGTCCCCAAAGGCTTGTTCAGGAACCAGGGTTCCTGGCTGCTCACAGATGCATCACTGGTTGGCTAGGACCTGGGAACAGATTCTTCCCGTTCTCCCCGAGTGGAGGACTTGGGATGCTACAGTGTCTGGCTGGGCATCAGGCTTTTGTTCCTGATTGTGCTGTTATCTGTCCAACAGCTTACCTATGGTGGCCTTAGAGAAGATACAGGGATTCACCCCTGGGCTCAACAGCACTGACGGGTAAGGGCCACAGCTTCCCCTCCTGGCCTGTGCTCACAGCCCTTCTTTTAGAGACAGGAATACAACAGGCCCAAGCCCCGTGATCTCACCCTCCCGGGAGGGGCATGACCTGGCATGTGCAGGTTAGAGGGGCTGGCATGGGTTCCTCCAGGAGGGCTGCAGCAGAGGCCGGATGAGTGGACATGGACCTGGACGTCCGGGCCTGTCTGTATCCAGGACAGTGAGGCTTGGAGAGCAGCAGCAGTGTAGTGAGGGGAAGCGGGAAGGCACTGCCAAGTGGATGCCAGCTGCATGTAACTGGCTGGCAAGAAGGATAGGCAGCAGGAAAATGAGGAGGGAGGAACATGCTTTGGCTTTAGACCTGGATTCTGAGCCTACAGCAGGCGGTAACTCTCTGTGGGTCACAGGCAGGTCAGTTTGCATGAGTCGCAGTTTCATCTTGAGGAAGATACTGAACCAGAAGTCCTCTGAGGTCCCTGCAGGGCCAAGGTTTTAACGTTTTATGATTCAGCAGTTTAAATAGACCTTCAAGGAAGTTTAGAAATAAAAAGATTACCTAACAGAAGAGGGGTAAGACCTGCATAACCCTTCACAAAAGAACTCTAAATGGCCACTAATAAATGACGCTCAAGTAGTCAAGGAAATGCCAGTTACAGCCTAACGCAATACCGTCACAAACATACCGTCACAAACATACCGTCACAAACATACCGTCACACCCTAATGAAATATCACACACGTACCATCACACATGTACTGGTTCGGAAAAACTTAAAGTCTGACAATATCAAGTACAGCAGTAACTCTTACACTCCTGATGGGAGTATGAGTTAGTACAACCATGTTAGAAAATATTTTGATCTATTTAGTAAGGTTGAAAATAAACCTGTATCCCAGCAATTCCACTCCTGCATACACACACACACACACACACACACACACACACACGCGGACATGTGTATGTGCGTGTATATATATACACATACATATCTTAGAGAAATGCATATATATACGCATGAGCTAAGATATATGTATGAGAATGTCCATAGCAGCATTGTTCATAATAGATACACCCCCTCTTTCCCCCAAAACCAATGAAAACAATCCAAATAACATCAACAGGAAATGGAGACATAGCTCTGGTATATTCATGCAGTTGAATACCATATAGTAATGGAAACTAACCACAGCTCCATGTGAAAATGTGGACAAACGACGTCAACAGCCATGGTGAGACTGTGCCCCAGCCCCATGGCTATGGAGTCCCATCGCTGATGTCTCTTGCTTCTCCAAATTCCTGCATGGTTGTAGCTACCTCTGTGATCAGTCAGGCAATGCTTAAAACTCCTGGGGAGCGGCCCTGATGTGAATGCCAGGTGTAGTCAGGAGGGGCCAGGGGTTGCCTGGCTGTTGGAGAGGAGCCCAGTGAGTTAAGAAAGCTTTACTGCCCTGGGGGAGCCCAACTTGATGTGAAAGAGCTGAAGGAGCTGGGGTGAGCTCTGGGGTTGGGGTGACAGGAGGCAGTACCATCTAGTTGGAGGGAATCGGCGCCTTCCTGCCCCCCCCGAGGCAGATGGTGGCCCTTTCAGTTGCATGCGCTCTGCCCAGCAGGCTGCCCCTGGTGCCTTCCAAGTACTCCATGACGGTGATGGTGTTCCTCATGATGTTGAGCTTTTACTACTTCTCCCGCCACGTGAGTGCCTGCATGCCCCCGCTCTGTGCCTGCAGCCAACAGGGCCTCCTGAGAAGCAGCCCTGGGACCTAAGAGCCCGAGCTCCTAAGGAACGCAGCTTCCCTTTACCAGCCCCACACATGAGCCTAGTCAGGCCACCGCCTTCTCTATATTCAGGCTCCTTCCTCAGTCACACAGGAAGACAGTTCCTCACCTCTTCCATCCGACTCCCTCCAGGATGGTGAAGGAAGCACGGGCGTGAGGGTGGGAGAGGATGGAGCGAAGGCACAAAAATCCTGAATCAAACCTCTATCCCCTAGACCAGGGGTTCATGACCCCTACATTCCCCGTGGCAGTGGAGGACATTAACACAACTGACCAAGAGAAAGGGAAGGGAGCTGATGAACTTTGTTGGGTTAAAAGGAAAAGAGAAGGCCGAGCGTGGTGGCTCACGCCTGTTATCCCAGCATTTTAGGAGGCTGAGGTGGGAAGATCACTCAAGTCTAGGAGTCTGAGACCAGCCTGGGCAACATGGTGAAACCCTGTCTCTACTAGAAAATACAAAAATTAGCCGGGCATGGTGGCACAAGCCTATAAACCCAGCTACTTGCAGGGTTGAGGCAGGAGGATTGCTTGAACCTGGGAGGTTGAGGCCGCAGTGACCCGAGATGGCACCACTGCACTCCACCCTAGGTGACAAAGTGAGACCCCCCTTAACCGCCCCCCACTGAAAAAAAAAAAGGAAAAGAGAAGGGAGGAAGAGAGGGAGAAAGATCCTCCATACTTAGGGTTCAGTGTTAGCTCAAGTGCCCCCCAGTGGCTTTCCAGGGAAAGTACAGCCTTCCCAAGCCTCTTCTCTGCCAAATGGAGCCTGCTAGAAAGGGAGGCTCTACCCTGAGCTGGGAGATCCCCACTACTGCCACCTCCACGAGACAGACCTGCAGGTGAAATTGGGTCCCAGCAGGCCCCACACATGGAAGGCCTCCTGAAACTCCGCTGTAACTACTGGGGCTGGGATTTGCACTACTGTTGGGTGGCCTCTTTGATGAGGGAATCCTCTCAGGGTCTTACTTCCCTTGCCATTTAGCTGGTTTCCCTCCAGCCTTTGCAAGGCGAGCTCCTCCATTCACATTCACATTCCTGTTTTTATTTTTTAGACGTTGTCTCCCTCTGTCACCCAGGCTGGAGTGCAGTAGTGCGTGATCTTGGCTCACTACAACCTCCGCCTCCTGGGTTCAAGCAATTCTCCTGCCTCAGCCTCCTGAATAGCTGGGATTACAGGTGCCCGCCACCATGCCCAGCTAATTTTTGTGTTTTTAGTAGAGATGGGGTTTCACCGTATTGGTCAGGCTGGTCTCAAACTCCTGACCTTGTGATCCGCCTGCCTCGGCCTCCCAAAGTGCTGGGATTACAGGTGTGAGCAGCCATGCCCAGCCGTTCCTGTTTTTCATCCTTCTATCCAATGACCAGCTTAGAGCACATGCCTTGCCTTGTCTGTGCCCGTAGGTAGAAAAACTGGCACGGACACTTTTCTTGTGGAAAATTGAGGTCCACGACCAGAAAGAACGTGTCTATGAGATGCGACGCTGGAACGAGGCCTTGGTCACCAACATGCTGCCTGAGCACGTGGCACGCCATTTCCTGGGGTCCAAGAAGAGAGATGAGGTGAGGAGTGTGGCCTCAGCCTGGAGCTATGAGGCCATTTGTCTCCATCTGTTCTTTCTTTCAGGGAGCCCTCCTGGGCCCAGGCCTTCTCAGGACAGGGGACTGGGGCCCAGGTAGGGCTGAATCTAAACAGCATACACAGTATCAGCAAAAGAGGAGTTTCTGAGGCTTGTAAAGGGCACTGCTGTAGGCATCGTGATGTGGGCCACACAGCTCTGAGGCCATGTGTCAGAAGACAAGGCCTTGGCTAGAGCCCACCTTTCTGTTGACTGTGAACTTCTCATAACAGAGTGGTTCACAGCTTCACTGTACCCTTTTCTCACAGCTGAGGCCATTAGAGGAACTGGAGAAGCTGTTTTTAAAATTTATTCAAAGTAGTAGCCAGGCATGGTGGCTCACGCCTGTAATCCCAGCACTTTGGGAGGCCAAGGCGGGAGGATCACCTGAGGTCAAGAGTTTGAGACCAGCCTGGGAAACATATAGTGAAACCCTGTCTCGACTAAAAAATACAAAAATAAAGACTTGGTGGTACACACCTGTTGTCCCAGCTATTCAGGAAACTGAGGCAGGAGAATCACCTGAACCCAGGAGGTGGAGGTTGCAGTGAACTGAGATTACCCCAGTCTAACTCCAGCCTAAGTGACAGAGTGAGACTCCATCTCCAAAAAAAAAAAAAAAAGAAGTGATGAGCTATTTTAAAATTATTTAGAGTCAGGATAATCTACAGCCATGCCTGTGGTCCCAGACACCTCATGTTCAAGGCCACAGTGTGCTTCAATTGTAGCAGGAACGGCCATGGGAAACAGATTTCCCAAACACTGAATAAAGGAGGAAAGAGTTTATTCGGCCGGGAGCAAGGTGCATCGTTGCCTAACAGCCAAGCTCCTCTAACAAAGGGAGGTTCAGCCTTTATATAGGCTTATACTTTAGATATTACAGGTGAAAGAATCTTAGGTTCATAGTTTTAGGACTCACATGTGAAAAGGGTTCTGTTTACAGTTTCAGGAATCACATATGAAACGGTTCCAGTTTACAGTTTTAGGACTCACATGTGAAAAGGTTTTGGTTTGATCTTGTCTTAAGTAAAAATAGTGTCTTCTAGAGAGTTTCCCGAAGGCCTAGCCTGTCACCTATAGGAAGGTAAAACCGGAGGCACCAGTCGGTCAACCTTTTCTTCTGTTGAAATGCGGCATGATAGTCAAAGGGGAAGTTGATCTGAGAAGCCTGGGTCTCCCTCTTCACCCCCCTTTGAGACCCTCACCACTTTATAATTAGTGAGAGGTCTCACTTTCGTTCGTTCTTTCCAGATTTTCCCAAGAAACTGATAATGTTTCATATAATATACTTCTGATGTCATTTTTTGTCTAACTACAGTAGTGATGAATCCCCTAATTATCTGAAGGAACAGGGGGAGTAGACAAGGGAGCAACAAACAAACACCTGTTATAATAATAACACTTACGATGACGGTTTTGAATCCTCCCAATGTGTGAGAACCAACCTCCAAATAAAGACTCAGGGTTAAATCTGTGCCACACCTGTACAGGCACATGTGCCAGTTTGGTCATCTCACACAATATCCTCCACTGCTTGCCCCTGGTCATCTGTGTGCAGACAGCAGTTGGTTCGATTGAATTTTCCACAAACTCCTCCTTTGGCTGCTAGCAGATAATCTAGGGCTAGCCGGTTCTGATAAATCGCGTTTCTCATTCGAGTTTCTTGTTGGGCTAAAAGGGACAGAGCTTTGCCTGTCTCATTAGTGAGTATTTTCAAAACAGCCTGCAACTAGATTATCCGGTTGAGCATGTAAATAGGGGTCTGGTATCCCCATGAGCCATCCTCCGCCCTTGTGGCCAACCCATACTACGTAATAGTTGTCTCTGGTGGCCACTTATCATCTGTCCATTCTCCTATCTTTAGGTTTTTTTTCTCCCTAGCGGAGTGGAGTAGACTGAATACATTAACAACCCACCTATCTTAACAGATAATAGGAAGAAAGAGGGCTTAATGATGCCTATGACACTGCTACCTGTCCATCTCATGGATTACACACCTTATATTGAGTACCATTATATAAACAGGTTCCCTTTTGTGTCGCTGTACATTTATAAGAACTGTAGGACAAAAGAATGGCAGTAACTTTTATGCCCTACCTGGTGTACATAATGAGGGCATTCTTTAAAATTAATGTTCCTACTGTACAAGACCAAATACTAAGAACAAGTCCCACGATGAATTTCCTCATGCTTCAGCCATGCGTGGACCAGCCAGCTTCTGGGATGTGGCTGGAGCAAGGCTTGTTGTCCTTTTTAAGGTGATTCTGCAGTCCTTGCCTAGGTCCAAGTCTCAGGTGTTGCTGATTTTTTACACGACCGTGGTGGATTCAGGCTGGGATTCCCTCTACCTTCACAGCTGTGGGACTGGTCAGGATCAGGTCTGAGGTCCTTTCCATTGTGGCCTTAGAGGGGCTATACTCCCGTCCTTTATCCACACGTGATTACCTAGTGAGAAAGGGTGAACTGGGGAGAAAAAGGCTTACAGGACATTTGTCATTTACTCAGGTTGAAGTATCCTAAGTGATTCTCCCTAGAGCCGATAACTATCATCCTAACTCAGTCTTCCCCCCACTCCCGGGAAGTTCCCGGGAGTGCCTGGAGTATGGGAGGGGGGGCCTACGATAAAAGACTTTGTAGGGGAATATCCTGTTTTCCTAGAGGGGGTGCATCTAATTTTGAATAACACCAAGGGAAGTGCCTGTACCCACTTTAATCTTGTTTCCTGATACACTTTCCCTAAGCTGTTTTGATGGTCCGGTTCATTCTGTTCCCAAACACCGAATAAAGGAGGAAAGAGTTTATTCAGCCGGGAGCAAGGTGCATCGTTGCCTAACAGCCAAGCTCCTCTAACAAAGGGAGGTTCAGCCTTTATATAGGCTTATACTTTAGATATTACAGGTGAAAGAATCTTAGGTTCATAGTTTTAGGACTCACATGTGAAAAGGTTTCTGTTTACAGTTTCAGGAATCACATATGAAACGGTTCCAGTTTACAGTTTTAGGACTCATATGTGAAAAGGTTTCTGGTTTGATCTTGTTTTAAGTAAAAATAGTGCCTTCTGGAGAGTTTCCCCAAGGCCTAGCCTGTCACCTATAGGAAGGTAGAACCGGAGGCACCAGTCAGTCAACCTTTTCTTCTATTGAAATGTGGCATGATAGTCAAAGGGGAAGTTGATCTGAGAAGCCTGGGTCTCCCTCTTCACCGTCATACCTAACCATGCTTGTTTATTGCCACTGCACTCCAGCCTGGGAAACATAGCAAGACTCAGACCCTTAAAAAAAAAAAAAAAAAAAAAAAAATTGAGATAATCTGAGAGATGTGTGAGTTCAAAAAGCTGAGTGTATGTCGTGTGTGGAAGATAGATGCATTTCTTCAGCACATCATCCCGTCAGTCAGACGTGCTTTGAGCCTTTGGCCCTGCCTCTTTGTAGGAGCTGTACAGCCAGACGTATGATGAGATTGGAGTGATGTTTGCTTCCCTGCCCAACTTTGCCGACTTCTACACAGAGGAGAGTATCAACAATGGTGGCATTGAGTGTCTGCGTTTCCTCAATGAGATCATCTCGGATTTTGACTCTGTGAGTGCCCATCCTACCCGACACTGGCCATGAAGCTGGCCCATTCCACATCACATATGCTGCACAAGCCAGGGAATCTGGAGTCACTCTAGAGTGGCTACATTTTCCAGATAAGCCCCTTCTGCAGTATACGGATTTCCACAGCCACCTGGAACTGCTGGGCCGGGAAGGGGGAGGTGAGGTGGGAGCCTGGGACATCACCCACAGGGTCACAGGGTAAGGATGAAGACTGGCCAAGAAACATCCTGACATCCCTCTGTTCCTCGCCCCTCAAATTCAGAGCCGATCAGCATTGATCGGGTAACCCGTATACCAGGGAGAATACTTTTACACACATGCTCAGCCACCCTAGGAGACTGGCAATTTTATGTCAGTGTTGAGGTTGTGGAAACTGAGGCCCGGAAAGTCAGGAAGTTTCCCAGGATCATGTGGCATGTAAGCAGTAGAATAAGTAAAAACTTTGAAAGGAAGGCGTCTCTTGGGTTTTGCGGGGTCGTTGTAAACAGGCACGTGTGTCACTGGGTTGGCTCGTTCATCTCCCTTGACTCTGCTGACAATTCTTTCCTGAATCCTGGCCTCAGCTCCTGGACAATCCCAAGTTCCGGGTGATCACCAAGATCAAAACCATTGGCAGCACATATATGGCAGCCTCAGGAGTCACCCCCGACGTCAACACCAATGGCTATGCCAGCTCCAACAAGGTAGCTAACCTCAGTGGCCAGAGGAGACGAGGCTCTGCCCCCAGGGCAAAGATTGGCAGCCCAGACCCAGCATGCGGGAAACAAGCACTGTGGTGTAAAGGGGTCCCAGACACACACCAGGAACACCATGTAAACAAGTAAGAAACAGGGTTTATTGAGGTTTGACAAGCAGAGAAACAGGACACAAAACCCCTGCTATTCACAGCTCAGGCCTAAGATGGTTGTGTTCTGTGGCCAGGCCCCCTAAGGCTCTGTGCTTTCATAGGAACTGGGGACAGGAACCATCTATGCAATCATATAACGATGGAAACTTCCAGAGTGGCCGTCAGAACTTTTGTTAAGCTAATTTAGACCTGTATTCAGCTACCAGGATAGAAAATGTGGTGAAGGGGCCCTGGTCCCAAGCTCATCTTAAAACAGCATCATCCTGTTTAACCTCTGTGACCCTCCTGTGGCCCTCTCTAGTGTATGGATGAGGCTGAAGAACATATCCAAGGCCCAGCATGATGGCTCACACCTGTAATCTCAGCACTTTGGGAGGCTGAGGTGGGTGGATCATGAGGTCAGGAGATTGAGACCATCCTGGGTAACACGGTGAAACCCCGTCTCTACTAAAAATACGAAAAAAAATTAGCCAGGCATGGTGGCACGTCCCTGTAGTCCCAGCTACTCAGGAGGCTGACAGAGGAGAATCGCTTGAACCCAGGAGGCAGAGGTTGCAGTGAGCCGAGATCATGCCACTGCACTCCAGCCTGGGCAACAGTGAGATTCTGTCTCAAAAAAACAAACAAAAAAAAACAACCCATGTTCAAGGCAGGCCATCCCCCTCCAGTGCTTATCACCCAGTTGAAGGATCCAAACAAGGACAACTTGACAAAACCTAAGGGCCAGGGCCAGCCAAGGCAAAGAGGCCCGTCTCAAAGTCAGACTCACGGGTCTGTCTTCTCTACCCTCGTTGCCCAGTCTTTGCCTAGACCTGCTAGAAGGACACACATGAGCTTCGTCACAGTGGCAAGCTGGAGCTGGCAAGGCTGACTCCTTTGTGGAAGGAAGGGAAATAGGCTGTGAACATCTAGGCATAGGGAACCCACCCCAGAACACTGCCAAGGAAGGCAGCAGAGCAGGCTGCTGCGGTGACTGTCCCCTGACACTTTCTCCACTGTCCCCTGGCATAGGAGGACAAGTCCGATCGAGAGCGCTGGCAGCACCTGGCTGACCTGGCTGACTTCGCGCTGGCCATGAAGGATACGCTCACCAACATCAACAACCAGTCCTTCAACAACTTCATGCTGCGCATAGGTAAGCACTCCCGGCCGGCCCTGCGGCAGGCTCCCTTCCCAAGCGGGGGCCCAGCCCACCAGCAGGAGAGACAGGAGGCCGAGGATGACTGAGGCTTTCGGGTAGGGAGGTTCACGCACTCACAGGGCTGGGGAACCTGAAGGACCTTTAGTCCAGACTCCTCTAGATGATGAAACCGAAAACTTGGCTGATGTAAGGGTCAGGCAAAACCTGTGCCTACTGTTTACAATGGTAGCCTGGCCTGCCTCACTGAGAAGTGAGTTTGTGATCCATTTCCAGAGGGGTTTCTGTGCCTGCAGAGGGCAGGGCTTCCCAGACCAGCCTGCTGTTTGAAAGGAGTTAAGATCACCTGCTACTTCCCACTGAGGGGGGCATCTCATTCCTGAACAAGGTCACAGGAGACTTGAAATACCAGGTGTGTTAGAAGCTGGCCACTACCATGCGGAGTAAATCTGCATATCGGGGGCGGGGGCGGGTAGCAGCTGACACTTGCCAAGCATGTGGATAAACAGAAGGCGTGATTTCCACCCTCCAGTAGCACACAGCCAAGTTGAACGAGGACAATGATGTGTTACATAATTAGGAGCTTTGTGGTACAGGTCTGATGACAAATTCTATAAGGGGAGTTGATGGCTTCTGAGGCTCAGGGACAGGGTTTGGCCTGTGGCTGTGCTGACCTTTATGCCTCCACCCCAGGCATGAACAAAGGCGGGGTTCTGGCTGGGGTCATCGGAGCCCGGAAACCACACTACGACATCTGGGGCAATACGGTCAATGTGGCCAGCAGGATGGAATCCACGGGGGTCATGGGTAACATTCAGGTATGTCCAGCAGCAGAGCTGGCACGTGCTCAGACTCAGGGCATGGGAACAAAATCAGAACGGTGCTTCCCCACACGCCCCTGCCTCCCATCCTGGGCCCTGAACAGTAAGTCCACAGGCAGAGGCAAGGGGCGAGTGGGAAGGAGTTTCTGCCGTAGCTAGCCTCAGCACAGGGGCAAACGATTCCACCCGTCCGCAAAATCTGGGTTGAAGTTCTGGATGAGTCTGGTCTGCCTCTTGGTATGAATCTTCTGCCGTCCTGTGTCTGTGTCAATGGGGTCTGGCAGAAAAGCTCCACAAAAGGGGCAAAGGGGGACAGAACAGGGAGAGAGTTTCCAGGCGACAGTGCTGCCACCCAGGTGACCCATGCCGTCCTCGGAGAGGTCTCTGGGCGAGTAGAGGCCTCCAGCCACTCACTCCAGGGCTCTGCTGCCCACTTGCTGCTCACCACAAGTGGAAGTCAGGGCTTGGCCCTGGGAGGGTGCTGAGGGCCATGTACCACCTGGGACCTGTGGATCACATGTGGGCACCGTGTGGATCAGAGCTCGGCTCCTCCTTTGACACCACGTTCCTGCTCTCCCTCCTCCCCAGGTGGTAGAAGAAACCCAAGTCATCCTCCGAGAGTATGGCTTCCGCTTTGTGAGGCGAGGCCCCATCTTTGTGAAGGGGAAGGGGGAGCTGCTGACCTTCTTCTTGAAGGGGCGGGAGAAGCCCACCACCTTCCCCAACGGGCCCCCCATCACGCTGCCCCACCAGGTGGAGGACAGCTCCTGAATGCCTCTAGCCTGCGACAGTCCAGACCGGGAGAGAGAATTTATCTTGGAACTGAAGAAAGGCCTTGGGAGAGGACACATGACCAAGTCCCGACCTTCCCGGATTGAAGTGCACTCACCGACTTTAGGTTTAGAATCTCCTCAGCCTTTGTGCGTTCGTGGACGTGTGAGCTCTGAGGGTGGCCCTGCTCTTCCTCAGTGTGCCTGTAGCATCCCCAGCGTAGGGGTCTTAGGTGTAGGGCTGAACAGTCCTTCCAGAGCCTAGTTCCAATCCCTGCCTTCCATGACCCTGAGGGGCCCTGGCCACTGTGAGCAGGAGGGTGGCAAAGCTGGGGCGACGCAGCCTTTGCCGAGAGGCTGACCAGGACTGTGGACGGAGCACAGGCGGAGAAGCTCTGCTTCAGAGGGGCTTGCGGGGGCGGGACACGGCTGGAAACGTTTTGCTCCCATTCTGAAGGGAGCTCAGGCTGGAGACCTGGTTGTCTCCATGTGGTCCGAGTTCACTGAGACGGCCCTCGTCCTGATGTTCCTGGTAATCTTGAAAGGTTCTTCTGGAACCCGTCCCCTTAGTCATGACAGCAGAAAGTGCAATATTTCCTTTTACCTGGCAGGGGAGGGGGGAGATTTATTTCTGAAAGAAAAATATATAAACAGATCTTCTACATTTATATTTTTAATCTTCTGTTGAATACACTTTCCGATATTGCCTTGCCTTTGAGCTCTTGCTACAGTCGCCTTTGCTACTGCTTTAAGAGAATTTACAGGTATTAACAAAGAATAAGACTGTTTTATTAAAAGCTTTATTCAACTTGAAAGTGGCTGTGGAAATTCTGTTAATACCACTTATCTGAGGAGTGCTGATACCTTGCTGACTCATGCCACTGGGCCCCACCACAGGCCTGGAGGGCAAAAGCTTGAAGGTCTCACCATAGCTCACTATACCACAGAACTCCTGCTGCCCAGCCCCGTGTCTATTTTATTCTTAAACTGCTTGTTTCTAAAGGGTAGTCCAAGCCGGCTTTAGTCCCCTGCACTACTCCCAGAGTTCGCTGGAGCTCTCCCACATGGAGGTTACTTCATGACCACGAGGTCTAGGAAGTGGCCATTGGAGGGTGAAGTCTGAACGTAGCCCTGGGCAGTCATGACTCCTCTCTATGCCCAGGCAAAGGAGAGCTAGGGATGCAAACGCGAGAACCAGGTCAGCCAGACACAGGTTTTCACATCTGTGACCCACATGCCAAGGAACCAGAGGTGCCAGCAGATGAGAGGCCCACGGTTACGGGTAAATCGGGACACTGACCGGAGAGCCTACAGGACAGGGAAGACCTGGGGGCACCTGCTTTCCTTCGCGACAACACTGAGTTTATGGGCAGATTTCTAACCATGCTTTTTCCGAGGGGACTTAGTACATTCAGAGCTCTACCAATCTGTTTTAGGAAACAAAATCTTAAGACACACTGAACCCTGATTATCTTCTCTCTACTGCTTTGTCACACATAGTCTTCATGAAGCAGTGGCCTGGAAAATGCTGTTCCTGACCAAATAGTGAAGAACTTCCTTTTCAAAAGTTTCAAACAGGAAAATGAGGAAGAATTACTTAAAGCTTCCATAAAAGCTAGAAGTACTTTCCTTGAAAAAAAAATGATATTGCATCTTTATTATCTTCATTAGTGAATGTGGGTTATTTTTCCACTTATTTAGATCAGTGTTTCTCAGCAGAATCAAGCTACTGCAGTCTGAGTGGAGTGCTACATTTCTGTGAGGGCCCTTTCTGAGAATTTTAGGATTTTTGGCATCTCTATTCCTGGCATTAAACTAGTAGCAGTTAGTTATTGTGACAACTGCCTCATCCTTCCCAGAACTTAATGCCCTCACTAACCTGATATTTTTCCATAGATATTTCCTTCATAAGTACTTCTTGAGTGATACACCTTTTGCAAAAAATGGCTTTTATTGCCCCACAAATGTTTCTGATTTTCAGCTAAAATATATGATAATACCTTGAAAAAACATGATCTTGAGCATTTTAAGTGACCAGGCAATCATGGGAATTGTTCCAAAATGCCAGTGTCTATACTCAAACCTGCTGTTCCATCCTGATGAAAAGGTAGACATCTGTTTTCATCAGGAGGGTGGGCCCCACCTGCCTGGTACTGTCTTCAGTTCTGGTTACTTACTTCTGATGTGTTCCCAGTGCCGTCAAAACAGTCTATTAGGAGACCAGACTCATATCCAACTTTTCTCCTTTTCTTGCAAATGAAGCAAACACTTGATGGAGGGGCTTCGTACAGAACAGAGTTTCATGGGATGCTCGCTGCTCCTCCCATGAAGTGGATAATGCTTCCACTCCTAAAAAGAAAGATTCCATCAATCTCACCCAGTGCAACTGGGAGAATCAGAGCCTGGATCACTGATATTCTGGACCCATACAGCCTTTTTTTTTTTTTTTGGTCTGGACTAAGAGAAGCTGCCCTTCATTGGACAATCTTGAGACTAGGGACTTCCATCAGATTGCCCAGAGAAGTCAAAGACTGATGGTGTGAAATCTGGGGCAGCTTCAAAATTTCTGCCTCCTAAAGACATTTTACCCAGCCAGGCGTGGTGGCTCATGCCTGTAATCCTAGCACTTGGGGAGGCTGAGGCGGGCGAATTGCTTGAGCTCAGGAGTTTGAGACCAGCCTGGGCAGCACAGTGAAACCCCGTCTCTACTAAAAAATGCAAAAAATTAGCTGGGTGTGGTGGCACGTGCCTGTAGTCCCAGCTACTCTGGAGGCTGAGGCAGGAGAATCACTTGAACCCGGGAGGCAGAGGTTCCAGTGAGCCTAGATTGGGCCACCGCACTCCAGCCTGGCCGACAGAGCAAGACTCCTCCTCAAAACATTTTACTAGTTTTTCGTTATTGCCCATGTCATTTAACTGAAACAGGTTCACCAAAGAGAGTCTCTCTCAGCCAGTCTGGAAGAATTTCCATTTAGAGACTGCTCTATAGGGAGGGGCGTGTGTGTGCTGATGTATCATGTCCATTTGACTTCATAGTGAAATGAGTCTTTGGCTCCATTCACCATAACTGACTCATGACTCAGCCTTATCATTAGCTATCTTTCCTGAAGCAGAGCCCCCACTGAAAACAAATCACAAGCTGCAAGAACACTGGCAGTGTTGGGTGGGCAAAGTAGGAGGGAAAATGGGGATGATCATATTTACTGTTTACAAATAGGAAGGAAAAGATTGGTAGAAACAAAGAATGTTCTATCTTACCAGTCTGAGTAAACTTACAGTATATAAACAGAATAAAGTGTCTCAAGAGGTCTACTTCATGGATTCTACCTATTTCACTCAAATAAACTGGGATATGAGAATTTCTGCACCGAGGCAGCCTTCTTACCTTGACATGTCACAGTGACGTCGGTGGGAAGAGTTGCTGTGAGGTCCTTATACATCAATCTAGCACAGAACGGGAAGGACTGACCACCTGGATCCAGTTTGTAAGTAAATGACAGCAAGTTACACAATGGGTTTCTCTCCAAGGGCCCAGTCAGGAGGGCTGCAAAGTCACTCTAGGGGTGAGGAACAAAATGAAGTAAAGGATGACTGCAGTTCCAAAGATCGTACTTACTGACACTTGAATTATGTCAACCAAAAAGAGGGGTCATCAATTACATTTTAGAGAAATAAATGAAGCACAGAAAAGGGTCTGAAAAAAGGGCTAATGAAATGTATAAGATAACTAAGAGTCAGTGGCAGCCTGGAAAGGCCTATGGGGTACAGCTCCGCAAAAGACTGTTTCTGCAAAAATTTCACTGGCTGAGGTGCTTCATGACTGCAACCACATTTCAATTTCAGTTAAACCTACAACTGAGAGCTTCAGAGTTACTCCAAATACATAGAGGGGAAAACACTAAGCTTGTAGGAGTCACTTAGAACCTATTAGCATTCACTTCCTATCTACTTTTTTCACCCAACCTTAGCTCAACTGCAACCCAAAAAGGTAGGCTAGAGTTGAGGGAAGATGGACAGCATTCTTCCCTGGCACTGCAGAAACCACTGTCCTCTTTCTAATAAGATCTATACCCAAGATTCAGCAAGGAACTCGGTATGGTACATGGTAGGCACCCCATAAATCCTTGTTGGATCAAAAGTATAACAACTGGACTCTACACTGTTATGATAAAAGCTTGAAGACCACCATTCAGAGATGCACAACCCTTTAACCAGTACCCAAGCTCAACATCATCCAGAGATTCAAAAGAGGGTGGATTCGTGCTTCTATATAAGTAAGAAACATCAGAAAGGTAATGGTCAAACTTCTCACTCATAGTTACGAAACACTGAAAATACAAAAAACATCCTCCCTTTCCCCTTTTACATTTATCTTGGGCCCACAAACGAGGCATATAACATCCCAAAGAGATACCTGAAGCCGGTCTGCCTGGTACTTCCTCCCAGAGTAAGCATTCAGGTACTCGCAGAGACTGAACAGGAAGTGCTGGATGTTGGTCTGTAAGTATTTTGCAGCTATCTCTTCTAGAGGAATGAAGACTGGGACTGAATGGTGATGTATCCGGAGTGGTTTCTGTATGACAAGGTCCACAAAATAGGAATCCAACAGGTTCCCCTCAAAAGCAGTATTGATGCAGACACAGACTCCTCGGCTGGTCAGTTTACCACTGAGGCCTAAGGCAAAGAAGAAGGCACCTCAGCAGATGGCAGGCCAAGGTGGCGTCTTCTACATCTGCGCCTCCAGTAGCTTCCACAGTGCCTAGAACAAGTACACTTTGTGCACAAATGTTTGTTGAATGAGTATCACTGGCTCATTCTTCCCCTGGACTCTGGCTCACTTTGAGACTGAGTTGTTAAAACCATGGAAGAATGGTAAAAATGAAAAAACATCCTAAATGTCAAATTACTAAGAAATTTTTCTTTTCTTCTTTGAGAGAGGATCTCACTCTGTCACCCAGGCTGTAGTGCTGTGGCACGATCTCCAATCTCAGCTCACTGCAACCTCAACCTCCTGGGCTTAAGCGATCCTCCCATCTCAGCCTTTCAAATAGCTGGGACCACAAGCACATACCACGTCACCTGGCTCATTTTTAAATTTTTAGTAGAGATGAGGTCTTGCTATGTTGCCCAGACGGGTCTTGAACTCCTGGACTCAAGCAATCCTCCTGCCTCAGCCTCCCAAAGTGATGGGATTACAGGCATGAGTCACTGTGCCAGGCCAAAAATTTAAATTATAGCTATTCTTTTTTTCTGAGTGTGAAATAATTTGTCATAGTCCCCAGTTCTTTCCACAACCATCCTGTGGCACAGATGGGAGAATAAATCCCTATTTATGGAACAGACTTGGAAAGTTCAAACTATTTCACTAGTAGCATAAAACAAGCCAGCGGTAAAGGGAGTTCTAGTACAGGGTCTGGCACATGACAAACTGATAAAATGAATGGAATAAACCAAACACCAGCTCAGCTGCGGTACAAAGGGGCCAGCCAATCTTGTAGGTGAAGACAGGCCTACAAATAGCATGTCAGCTGTGTGTGTGTGTGTGTGTGTGTGTGTGTGATGAGGGCAGGAAGTATAAAATAAGAAATAAGGCCAGGACTGATAACACATCTAGCAAACTAACTCACTAGAGACAGACCCAGACTAAATTAGGTTAAAAAAACCCAACAAATTAAACCTGTAAAACGATACGCCTGCAGAACGGCTTTCACATTTTCCAGTTTCTCTTCCAGCACTTCTTGCTCACTCATCTCCACTGCTAGGTTGGGCTCTACATTGGCAATAGATGCTTTCACCTGCAAGATACGCAGCAAATCAATCTAGGTACAAAGGGGTACACCACAACGTCCCCGCCCTTGCTGCACTGGACAAAAGCTCAATGCAGGATATATGATGTAATACATCAAGAAATGCTACCGTGGCCCGTCAGTTATTGCTATGAATTCACAGCAAAGGAAGAATCTCATGAGTCACAATGCCAGGAATCAGAAGGAGAGATTGTGCTGGTCTGAAGAACAATTCAAATTTTGGTGAGAATGGGCGGGGCGTGCTGGCTCACGCCTGTAATCCAAGCACTTTGGAGGCCAAGGTGGGCGGATCACCTGAGGTCGGGAGTTCAAGACCAGCCTGACCAACATGTTGAAACCCCGTCTTAAAAAAAAAAAAAAAAAAATTTTTGGTGAGAATGGAGAGGACTGAGATTGGCAAGAAAAGGTTGTGCGGAAAGTCTAGGCAAAGCATAGGGTGGACAAAACAGGCGGCTGTGAAGAGGCAAGGCTGGGAAAGCTGGGCTCGTCAGACTGGGGAGTTTCAGGTGCCAGGGCTCCAAGATGGATGCTGCTAGCTACGAACCAGCAGAGGGCACGAGGCTGACCCACCCTGGGAACAACTATGCAAGCTGGATAAAATACCAAACAGAAATAAGCAAAGAGAGCATTCCAGAAGGATCCAAAGAAGGACTGAAGGTTTGAAGGCATTCCAGAAGGATCCAAATAGCCAGGACTGGAGGGTACTGACAAATGCTCCGAAGTCAGCTGGTATCCCAGCAGCCTCTATGCTCAGAGCGTTTCCTTATTCATAAGCAAGGCACACTGGGCCACAGAGAAAGGTGTAAACCAGACTCTGCAGCCATTTCATTCAGAACAAACACTGGACATGAATGGTATCAAAGCAGACTTTAAAGGGAACTCAACGTTCTGCCTGCAACCTGCCCCCGCCCCCGCCCCCGCCCCCGCCCCCGCCCCCGCATTTGCTAATTCCTAAACTGCACAGGTGTGACTGGGGATCAAGAAACCAAACAGAAAGAAGCTGCTGAAGGGGAAAAAGCCAAGCAGAGATTTTGCGAGAATAAAATGTGGATTTCAGGGCCTGCCAGGGAAGAGGAGCCTTAATAGACCCATCCCCAACACACTCCCAAACTTTCCGTTGAGGGCCCTAAAAAAGCTACACCCTAGGAGTAAGGGCAAACTGGAAGCAGACCACCGCAACTGAATGAAAGTGATACCCCCATACACTACCTGCCAAAAAAAGACTCACATTTCCTCTGGAGGAAGATTACATACTCGAAACCAATATATTTTTCTTTTCTTTTTTGGAGGGATGGAGTTTTGCTCGTCATCCAGGCTGGAGTGCAATGATGTGATGTTGGCTCACTGCAACCTCCGCCTCCCAGGCTCAAGCAATCCTCCTACGTCAGCCTCCTAAGTAGCTGGGATTACAGGTGTGCACCACCACGCCTGGCTAATTTTTGTATTTTTAGTAGAGACGGGTTTCACCATGTTGGCTAGGCTGGTCTCGAACTCCTGACCTTGGGTGATCTACCCACCTCAACCTCCCAAAGTGCTGGGATTACAGGCGTGAGCCACTGCGCCCAGGCTCTGTAAATTTTTTCATACACAATACTCATAAAAAATATATATAGGCATACCAGAAAAGAGAAACACATGACTGAAAACTGAGAGGAAAAAGAAGACAACAGAACAGATGCCAGGGCATTCAGCTATTCAAATGACGGCATGGTCATTAAAACAGGCTAAAAGATGGAAACTCAGACCAAAGAGCTGGAATCTATAAAAAAAGAACCAGATGGAAATCTTAGAACCAAAAAAAATACAGTAACTCAAATTAGAATTTTAATAGATTTAAAAGCCAACTAGCCAAATAAGAAAAGATCTTACATGGAGTGGAAAATAGACATATTGGCATATTTTCATATCTAGATTAAAGTAGAGAAAAAAATAAGATTAGAAAATTAGTAAGACATAGGTCACACACACACAAAAAAAAGAAAACACCATACATGGGAGCCCCAGAAACCTTGTCTCTACTAAAAATGCAAAATTAGCTGGGCGTGGTGGCAAATGCCTGTAATCCCAGCTACCTGGGAGGCTGAGGCAGGAGAATCGCTTAAACCCAGGAGGCGGAGGTTGCAGTGAGCCAAGACTGTGCCACTGCACTCCAGCCCGGGCAACAAGAGCAAAACTCCAACTCAAAAAGAAAAAAAACTTACCCTGTAAACGTTAACCTAAAAAAGTTACGGTTGTACCAGTGTTCATCAAAATAGACTTTTTTTTAAATGTTTTAATTTTTGTTTAAAGATTGGGGGGCTCTCACTCTGTTGCACAGGCTGATCTCGAATTCCTGGGCTCAAAGTGATCCTCCCACCCCAGTCTCACAAAGTGTTGGGATTACAGGCGTGAGCCACCACACCCAGCCAATGTCAAAACAGATTTTAAGGCAAGAAGTTTAATTAAAAGTTAAAAGGAATATTTCATAATAATAAAAAGCTAATTAAATCAGGATGCTACAGTACTCCTAAATTTGTTTGCACCCAATATATACATAAACATAGAATAAGAGGGGAAAAAATTCATCTACAATCACTGTGGGAGATTTTAACACATCTATTTCAGTAACTAATAAAACAAGTAGACAAGTAAATCAGTAAGGATATAGGTTTTTTTTTTTAAAGCCTGTTGTCCAGGCTGGAGTACAGTGGTGCAATTTTGGCTCACTGCAACCTCTGACTCCCAGGTTCAAGTGATTCTCTTGCCTCAGCCTCCCAAGTAGCTGGGATTACAGGCATGTGCCACCATGCCCAGCTAAGGATATAAGATGTTTAAGCAACATGATGAACACCCTATTTAATATATATACAATACAAGAGCCAACAAATGCAAAATCCATGTTTAATGCACATGGAACATTTACAAAAACTGACCACAAGCTGAGTCATATTCTCTGACCATATGGAATTAAGCTATAAATTAGTAACTTATAAAAAAATCAAATATCCAAATTTTTGGAAATTAAGCAGTACACTTATAAAAACAAACCCATGGGCTAAAGAAGATAACGCAATGGAAATTAACACTATTTGAATTGAAATGATAATGAAAAATTATCACAACTTGTGGGGTATAAAATAAAATACTGAAAAACAAAACCAGAAAAAAATACAAACAAAAAGAAAAAGAAAACTTGTGGGACACATTTAAACCCATGCTTAAAGGGAAAAATTTTAACCTTTTGTGTAGAAAAGAAGACTAAAAGATACCAATAGGTATTCATCTCAAGAAGCTAAAAGAACAACTGAAATTCAGAGAGTAAAAGGAAGGAAATAATAACGAACAGAAATCAATGAAAATATAAAACAAATGAACAAGACAGAAAAACAAAGCCAAAAGTTGGTTCTTTGAAAAAAAAGAACAAAAATGATAAAACATACCAAGATTGACAGAGGAGACAGAGATAGAGTGACAGCAAGCACAAATGACCAATATCAGAATAAAAAATGAGACATCAGGGCTGGCTTCTCTGGCTTGCTAACTCGGCTGCTCTGGGGAATTCGTGCGCAGTAGCGCAGTGAGGTACCTCTGATGAAATTATGACCAGGTGGGCACGAGGTAATACTACATATAACAAAAGACCCTTGCCCGCAGGCATGGGAGGACATGAAGAAGGGATCTTTGAGGGAACAAAGCGTAAACAACTTGAAGCCAATAGGCTATCCCTTAAAAATGATGCACCCCAAGCAAAACATAAAAAGAACAAAAGGGAGAGAGATCCAAGATGGCCGATTAGCAGCAGCTCAGGATTGTAGCTCCCACTGAAAGCGCACAGTGAGTGGACGCCACATTTTCAGGCGAATTTTTATTGTCCACGGACCAAGAGATTCTTGGCGGAGGAGCCCCATGGGTCGCCAGCGCGACTCTTTTGGTGGGCGCTAAGAAACAGAAAAAGTTTTACCACCAACAAACTGGACGTCCACTCAGAGACCTAACCTGAAAGTCAGCAATTACACAGACGGCAGGTGGATAAATCCACAAAGATGGGAAGAAACCAGCGCAAAAAGGCTGAAAACACCCGAAATCAGAATGCCTCTCCTCCTACAGAGGATTGCAGTGCCGTATTACCAACTGAACAAGTCCTGATCGAGAATGAATGTGAGGAATCAACAGAATCAGGCTTCAGAAGGTGGATAATGAGAAACTTCTGTGAGCTAAAAGAACATGTTCTAGCCCAATGCAAGGAAACTAAGAACCTTGAAAAAAGGTTTGACAAAATGTTAATGAGAATAGACAATTTAAAGAGGAATATAGGTGAATTAATGGAGCTGAAAAACACAATACGAGAACTTCGCAAAGTATGCACAAGTTTTAAGTCGAATTGATCAAGCAGAAGAAAGGATTTCAGAGATCAAAGACCAACTTAACGAAATAAAACGAGAAGACAAGATTAGAGAAAAAAGGGTAAAAAGGAATGAGCAAAGTCTCCAAGAAATATGGGACTATGTGAAAAGACCTAATCTACGTTTGATAGGTGTACCTGAATCTGACGAAGAGAATGTATCCAAGCTGGAAAATATTCTTCAGAATATTATCCAGGAAAACTTTCCCAACCTAGCAAGGCAGTACAATACTCAACTCCAGGTAATACAGAGAACACCACAAAGATATTCCTCAAAAAGAGCAACCCCAAGGCACATAATCATTAGATTCACCAGGGTTGAAATGAAGGAGAAAATACTAAGAGCAGCCAGGGAGAAAGGTCAGGTTACCCACAAGGGGAAGCCTATCAGACTCACAGCAGATCTCTCAGCAGAAACCCTACAAGCCAGAGGAGAGTGGGGGCCAATATTCAACATCCTTAAAGAAAAGAACTTTCAACCCAGAATTTCATATCCAGCCAAACTAAGTTTCATAAGTGAAGGAAAAATAAAATTTTTTAAGAACAAGCAAGTACTCAGAGATTTCATTACCACTAGGCCTGTTTTACAAGAGCTTCTGAAAGAGGCATTATATACAGACAGGAACAACCAGTATCAGCCA
>PVKV010003019.1:87562-105210 GCA_004027835.1 Alouatta palliata
GGAGGAAGATTTGCCAACCAAATGGAGAGAAAAAAAAAAAAAAAAAAAGCAGGAGTTGCAATTCTCGTCTCTGATAAAATAGATTTTAAAGTAACAGAAACCAAAAGAGATAAGAAGGACATTGTATAATGTTAGAGGGATCAATGTAACGGGAAGAGCTAATGATCCTAAGTGTATGCGCACCCAATATAGGAGCACCCAGATACATAGGGCAACTTCTTGGTGACTTACAAAGAGACTTGGACTCCCACACAATAATAGTGGGAGACTTTAACACTATATTGTCAAAAAAAAAAAAAAGAACAAAAGGAAAAAAAGAGTACTTAAATGAAGATGTGAATGGATTCATGGAATACCTAAGACAGAATTCACAGATGGTTCACAATGGGCAAATTACAGCAACAGACAGTAAACAAGTCAGGGAAGAAATTGCAGTTGCTTTAAAGAAAGATAGTCGACAGAAGGAAGAAGATTAAAAAGGCAAGCGGCAAAGAAAAATGCAATGGTGTGTTTCCATTGTAGAAAACCTGGTCATGGAATTGCAGATTGTCCTGCCGCCCTTGAAAATCAAGATATGCGCACTGGAATATGTTACAGGTGTGGGTCCACAGAGCATGAAATAACCAAGTGTAAGGCTAAAGTAGACCCGGCTCTTGGTGAATTTCCTTTTGCAAAATGTTTTGTTTGTGGAGAAATGGGGCACCTGTCTGGAGCTTGTCCTGACAATCCCAAAGGACTCTGTGCTGACGGTGGTGGTTGCAAACTGTGGCTCTGTGGACCATTTAAAGAAAGATTGCCCGGAAAGTCAGAATTCAGGTCGAATGGTCACAGTTGGTCGCTGGGCAAAGGGAATGTGTGCAGATTATGAAGAAATTTTGGATGCACCTAAACCACAAAACCCAAAACAGAAATACCTAAAGTTGTTAATGTTTGATCATAACTAGCACTATCACTAGTTACCACCTTATTTTTACTTTCTAAACAAGCCCACTTCACAAGTTAGAGTTGGGCCCCCTTGTGGCCAGGACTGTGCTGTAGATAGCAGTATGATCTGAGTGTGGTCAAAAACAATTTTCTTTATTCTGTTCATCAAATAGAACTTCTACCACTGTTTGGAGAAAACTGAAGAAAAGAATAAGATGGTTAAATGGATTCTCTAAAAGAACATATTTTAAGAGACAGAACTTACGCATAACTAAGTGGATGTATACCTAATTGTAACAATCACCTTTTTAAAAAGCAAAATTATGCATAAATGTGAAACACCCCTAAACAAAGGGTACAAATGAACTTTTGGTAATATCGCTTTCTTGGCTCAGAATATCAATTTATTATTATTATAGAAATGTACAAGTTGCTAGAAAGTCTGTATTTTTAAAATATGGAATAAAAATGCATTTTCTATTGATTGTTAAAAAAAATGAGACATCACTGATCCATCCCAATCACAAGACAGTAGGTTATTTTTTAAAAATTTCAAACTTTAAATGTGAGAGTTTATATAAAATGGACAAATTGCAAAATGCAGCAAAAGTGACCCAAGAAGAAAAAGGAAATCTGAACAGCTTATGTTGATCAAAGATACTGGATCAGAAATGAAAACCCTTTCCACAGAGATGGTCCAAAGGGCTTCACCAGGGAATTCCTTATCAAAATGTAAGGAAAAATGACATCAATTTTATATAACTCTTTTAAAGAACAGAAAAAAAAAAAACAGAAAATGTGTCAACCTGCTTTCTGAGACCAACATAAAACTTGATGCAATCTCTCTCATGAATTTAGATGCAAAAGTCCTAACAACTAACATCAGCAAGTCAGATTTAGCATTATATTAAAAAGATAATACATCGAACCAAATTAGGTTTACTTTGAGAATGTGAGGGCAATTTATCATTTAAACAGCCATCAATATATATCACAAATTAATAAAACAAGGGAGAAAACATATCCCCTTAATAAATGCAGTAAAAATATTTGATGAAATTTATTATCATGATCAAAACTTTTAGCAAACTAGAAATAAAAGAGCATTTCCTGGCCGGGCGAGGTGGCTCACACCTGTAATCCCAGCTTGAACTTTGAGAGGCCAAGGCAGGTGGATCATCTGAGGTCAGGAGTTTGAGACCAGCCTGGTCAACATGGTGAAATCCCGTCTCTACTAAAAATACTAAAATTGCAGGCCGGGCGTGGTGGCTCACGCCTGTAATCCAAGCACTTTGGAGGCCAAGGCGGGCAGACCACCTGAGGTCGGGAGTTCAAGACCAGCCTGACCAACATGGTGAAACCCCATCTTTAAAAAAAAAAAAAAAAGTAAAAAAAAACAAACAAACTAAAATTAGCCGGGTGTGGCAATGCATGCCTGCAAGCCCAGCTACTCAGGAGACTAAGTCAGAAGAATCGCTTGAACCCAGGAGGTGGATTCAAGCCTGCTGGAGTGCCACTGCACTCCAGCCTGGGCAGCAGAGTGAGACTCCGTCTCAGAAAAAAGAAAATACCGGGAAAAGATCAGCATAATCTTAAGTTAGACAAAGATTTATTAAACAAGAAACAAGGGCGCTAAGAATAAAATTTAATTCCTAAATCAAACTTCATTAAAATAAAGATTTTCTTTTCATCACAAGATACCATTAGAGAGTGAAAAGACAAGCCACAGTCTAAGGAAGACCCTAACACAGATACCCAACAAATAACTTTTTCAAAATATGTAAAGATTTCTAGTTTAATGGTTGGACAATCTAATAAAAATTTCACAAGAGCCTTGAAAAAAGCACACTTCACAACAGAATACTTTCAAATGTCCAATATGGGGATTCACCATCACTGGTTATGAAGCAAACGCAAATTCAGTCCAAAATGAGGTATTATTATACTCCCATCAGAATGACAAAATTTAAAAACTGACAATAGCAAGTATTGGTATGAGAATGTTAAACTGGTACAATCACTTTCAAAAACTGGCAGAATTTAGTAAATCTAATATGCATATCCTATTACCCAGCAATTTGACTAGGCGTATACCCAATATATATGTGTATATTTTTATACCAAAGGAAAACACAAATGTTAATAGCGGCAACATTCATAATCGTCCCAAAGTGAAGTAACCCAAATGTCATCAGAGTAGAATGGGTAAATAAACTGTAGTATACACATAAAATAGAATTGCTATATAGCAATAAAAAAAAAAAAATGACCACAGGCCAGGGGCGGTGGCTCACGCGTGTAATCCCAGCACTTTGGAAGGCCGAGGCAGGCAGATCACGAGATCAGGAGTTTGCGACCAGCCTGGCCAACACAGTGCAACCTCTCTACTAAAAATACAAAAATTAGTTGGGCATAGTGGCGCATGCCTGTAGTCCCAGCTACTCGGGAGGTTGAGGCAGGAAAATCGCTTGAACTTGGGAGGCAGAGGTTGCACTGAGCCGAGATCACTCCACTCACTGGACTCCAGCCTGGTGACAAAGGGAGACTCCATCTCAAGAAAAAAAAATGACCACTATAAGCAAAGTGTAGCTGAATCTCACAGTCATAAGATTCAGCAAAAAGAGTCAGACATAAGAGTCTGTACTTCTAACATTTATATAAAGTTCAAAATCAGGTAAAACCAATCTGTGGTGACAGAAACGAGAACAGTGGTTACCTTAAGAGAAGTGACTAGGAAGAGGCAAGCTGGAGACCTCTAGGGCACTGGGAACGTTCTATACTTGGATCTCTGTCGCAGTCAGCTGGCTGTGCTAACTTTGTGACAAAGACCATCAGACTTGTGCACTTCGTATATATAACACCTAAAAAAAACAAAGGGAAGAAGGGAGGAAGGAAGAGAGGTATAGATGGCAAAGGAAGAGAAGGAGGAAGGCTGACCTTATCCCACAGACAATGAATGGTTGTTGACAGTTTTAGAGCAGAGAAACGGTATGATGTTTCATGAAGCGTTTTCTTGGCTGTGCAGGATTTACTGGAAAAGCAGAAATACTAGAAGATGCACCAGCTAGAACCAGCAGATACTGCCACAATCCTGGCATCCAAGTCACATGAAATTTATTCCATATATGGCTAATACTTGAGCTGTGGCAATGGAGGAAGGACAGAGACAATATAAAAGAAAAATCTGCTAGGTCTTGCTGACTGAACCTAAGCTAGAGAGAAAACTGAGAAAAGGGAATGGTCAAGTTCCCTGTGAGGTTCTGAGTCTGGGTGACAAATGTCACTAATGACAAAAGTATCAACAACTCAGGTCAGGTCACTAAGAATTGGTAAAAATGCACAACAATGGAAATCTTATACAGCCTTGCTGGGAATGTCAAACTGGTACAATTATTTTCAAAAATTGGCAGTATTTACTAAACCAGATATACCTGTCCTAGGACCCAGCAATTCCACTAGGTATATACCCAATATGTATATGATTGAGGTAACGAACGTAGCTGTTCATTAGGGCAGATTAAGAATCTGTCAGGAAGAACTTGCCTGGCTTACCAGTAGTGCCTGACAAATGTTAGGTGACAATGATATTCACTGCAACACTACAGGATTTTTTTTTTTTTTGAGACAGAGACTTCGATTTAGGCTCACTGCAACCTCCACCTCCCAGGTTCAAGCGATTCTCATGCCTGAGCCTCCCAAGTAGCTGGGATTACAGGCACGTACCACCACGCCCCACTAATTTTTGTATTTTTAGTAGAGACAGCGTTTCGCTATGTTGGTCAGGCTGTTCTCGAACACCTAGGCTGTTCTCGAACACCTGACCACAGGTGATAGGCCCACTTCAGCCTTTCAAAGTGCTGGGATTACAGGCATGAGCCACCGCGCCTGGCCAACTCTACATGTTTGATCATTTGAGGGATCAAGGACTGCAATCAATCCAGTAAGATCACAAGTAAAACACATTATAAAAATTTGCCAATTCACCAATTCCCAAATCACGTTTGTTCATGACAATCTAAAGGAACGGCCGATGCTACCCTTCTACTCACGCTGGCTTGCCGGTGCCGCACGGCTGCCCTCAGCTCATCTCGCAGATGCCTCAGTTTACGAATCTTGGTTCCAAGAGCACCTTCCTGGGCCTGCACGCTCTGCGGCTCTTCAGAGTGTTTACGGGATTTGCTCATTTGGGTCTCTAGCCTTTCCAAATGAGCTAAAACACCTAAGGAGAGTAAAAGGAGAATTTCACAAGGAGCCAAGGATTCCTCTGTGGCCACAAGACTCCGCTCAGGGAAGAACAGGTGACTCTTTTTTACCAGAACCTTGTGGCCAGCTGAATTGTTAGATATCTGTCAGTTTATAAAACCAGGGAAGCTAACAATTGAAATCAAAGATCATCAGCCTCGTAGGTTGAAGAGTGATGTAAAACAGGATCCTCTTCAAAGAGAGCCTGAGAGAGGACATGAACTATCACACGCTGATTAGTGTCTTATCTAGGTCTGCAGTTATCGCAAATCCACATCTCCAGTGCGTAAAGGATAATTCCCTAGCTTTACTACGGGCTGGAGAGAAGCCCCCTCACGGCCGGGTGCGCTGGCTCATGCCTGTAATCTCAGCACTTTGGGAGGCCAAGGTGGGTGGATCACCTGAGGTCAGGTGTTCGAGACCAGCCTGAACAACATGACGAAACCCCATCTCTACTAAAAATACAAAAAATTGGCCGGGCATGGTGGCATGGGCCTGTAATCCCAGCTACTCAGGAGCCTGAGGCAGGAGAATCACTTGAATCTGAGAGGTAGAGGTTGCAGTGAGCCAAGATTGCACCATTGCACTCCAGCCTGGGTGACAGAGCAAGACTCTGTCTCAAATAAAAAAGAAGCCTCAGACTTTATTTAATCAAGCTTCTTAATTACACCTGGCATCTATTTTGTAGGATCCATACGGATAAACATGTACAAAAATCTTAATCTTCTTTCCTTGCCTTGGGACAGAATCCAAAAACTTATTCACCCATCTAATTAAGACTAGAAACCTCTACGGTTTTTACAGCTAATAAAACCATTTAAAAAATTGTGTGAGATCAAATAGAAACATACACGCTTTAAGGCAGAAGTATCCTGTTTTACTCATTGAAGCCTATCCCCTCTTGCTTTCTCAGAAACCCTCAACGATCAGTTACCCATTTTCTCAGCTGTGTTCATTTCCCTTCCACATATGTTCAAGTCTCAGATGTCTTCAAACACACACACTCATACACACACTCATTCACACACACACACATTCATTCGCTCACAGGCCTATTCCTGCCACAAATCCCCTTCAGCTACCACTGCCCTTTTCTCTCCTTTCCTTTCCAGGAAAACTGCTTAAAAGAGTTGTCCATGCAAGTTGAGTATCCCTTATCTGAAAGTCTTGGAACTAGAAGTGTTTCTGATTTCAGAATTGGGAATGTTTGCATTATACTTACTGGCCTAACATCCCATATCTGAAAACCCAAAATCAGAAATAAGCATTTCCTTTGAGCATCATGTCGGTGCTCAAAAGCTTCCGATTTTGGAGTATTTCAGATTTTGGATTTTCAGTGCTCAGTCTGTACTCACTTTCTCCATTCCCTTGCCCGTGACTCACACCTCAACCAACTTGAAACTCACTTCTGTCCCCATTATTTTACAAAACGACTCTAAGATCAACAGTGATGTCCATGCTGCTGAACCCAAAGAACATTTTTCAGGCGCCTTCATCTCACCGCCCAGCGCTATATGCTTCTACTGATCACTACCTTCGCGAAACCCTCTTTTCCCTTGAATCTGAGCATATCAGCCTCTCGGTTTGCCTTGTTGAATAGATGTTTATTAAGCATCTATTTTGTGCCAAGCACTATTTTAGGCACTAGGAACACAGTGATGAACTAGAGATGAACGCCTTGTTTCTGTGAAGCTTACATTTTACTGCTCTGACCCCTCTTTCTGCTTTGCAGGCTGCTACTCTACTCCTTGACTATTAAATGCTGAAAATTTCCAGAGCTCAGTCCTAAGACTTCTTTTCTCCAGAAGAAATCTCATCAGTACCCACAGCCTTAATGGCCATATATGTCAATATCTCACAAATATGTATCTCTTCTAGCTTATACCTCTCTCCTGCTCCTGAGAAAGCAGAGTATCTACCTGCCTTCTCAGTGTATCTACTTGGAAGACTTACAGAAACCTAAGAATGAACATGTCCAAGACTGAATTCATCATCTTCCCCTTCTAAAACCCTCCATGACTGGAACCATCATCCATATAGCTGTGTAAGCCAGGTACTTTCTTCCTTACACCTTCTCCTGCCCCAGTCCCAATCTGTTACCAAATCCTACTGAATATACATTCCTAGTATCTCTGAAATATTTCCATTTTCTCCATCTGCACTGCCACCATTGTAGTTCAAGCTACCACCATTTCTGGCCAATCACAAGTTTCCTAGGTGGCCCATACAATGAAGGCATATTTCAAAACCTAAATTGCATCCCATCATCCAGCTGGCTATAAAGCCTTTCGATGACTTCACACTGCCTACGAAGCCTACCGGCCTCTGTGTCCCTCCTGCCCTCGTCAGTATCATGCTGTTCCTTCTCAATGCTCTTCCACACAGCCTCCTCTCAGCCTCTCAAACCTGCCCAGCTTCTTTACCAGCCTGATTCCCCCTACACCACACACTCTTCCACAGCCCCTTACCCCCTTCACCTGCAGTTACTCTAGCTCGTTAGCACTCAACGCAAGCAGCAGTTCCTCAGGGAAACCTTTGCGGCACCTTCAGAACAAGGTCAGGTGCCAGCACATAAGATCTCAAAGATCCTGAAACAATATTATAGTTTTTTCGTTTGTTTTGTTTTAAATAAGAGATGGGGTCTCACTATGTTTCCCAGGCTGGTCTCAAACTGCTGAGCTCAAGCGATCCTCCCACCTCGGCCTCTCAGAGTGCTAGGATTACAGGCATGAGCCACCGCACCCAGCCACTGTAGTTTTCATTGTATATTCATTAGTGTGATTATTTGATTGCTTCTCTCTCTCACAGAACCCTAAAGTTCCAAAATCAGGGGCCATGTGCATTTCTGTTCACCCATTTATCCCTTACACCTGGCACAATGCCTGCCACATGGTAAACACTCTGGAAATATTTACCAAAACATGGACAACCAGGCATGCCGCTGTTGGAGATTAGTTCACGTGGCGTACGTTCACAGGAAGATCCACATTACTGCAATAATATTCGTGAAATACCAAAATTTTAAATAAATTAGTCCTAACAATTAGCACGTGATTCACTGCTTTATTAACAAATCTCTCTGTCCAACAACTATGTATCGAGAATCTACTATAGACCAAGCAAACTATTCATACTGTGGTGGCAAAATGAAGTCCTTGTCCTCATAGAGCTTACAAAAATTATTTAATGTCCAACCAGGAGGTGCTCTGAAAAGCACATACACACAGTTTAATTTAGGGTGGTACAGGTGATGCCTGACCAAATTCTATTTTATGGAAATTCTACATTACTAAAAGAGGAGCTATCATTGTCCCGGAAATTTCAGAGATAAGCAGGTGTTCAAAACTATGTTAGCCTGTTGTTTAGCGTTGCTACTACAGAAAAGAGAGTCTATCTGCTGAACCTGCTTTACCTTGGAAGTTATGATTGCATCTCATGCTCGCCAGTCAGCTTTGTCAGAAAAAAGGTTACCAAAAAGGTCAAAATCCCTGCCTATTTGAATAAATCATCTGGTTGCAACTAAAATTCCATGTCCTTCCTTCTCAAATGAGTGGAGAGATTTCAAATCATAAGTAAAAAGCTGAAATCACAGAAGCAGAGGGATAAAACCAGTATGGGTAACAGCTAAATGTTTAAATATTGTTTTGGGTAGAGAATAAGGGGACTGGTCTAAGTCTCTTGACAATCCAAAACTTCCACCTCATCGCTTATTTTAACAGAAACAAAATTAGGCCTGGACTAGAGAACAGGTTACTCTTGAATGTGTAGCATGTTTCTACTACATAAAGTCACCAAACTTATTTTTAGTCTTAAAGTAACAATAAATCTTACCCCATACACTTTTATTATCTAAAGTCTCAGCTTAAGTCATCTTAAGCTGAATATACCTACTTCTCAGTTATCAATGACAATGATGACCCAGAGAAAAGTAAGGTCCAAATTCACTGAGATGCTCAGAAATTCTTTTTAAAACTGTAGAGTACTTTTTTAAGTTGGGTTTTATGGCAAGCTTTCCCAAAGTACTAGTGCAGAACACTTTGGATTTAGGCATCAGGCTTAAGTATTTCAAAGTTCTAAAAAGTATTAGTAGCACAGGACATAAAGTCATACAAAACCAAACTGTCCACAAATATTACTGGGCACTAAAGAGGAAAGCAACTTTACTTCTGGACAGAAATTCAGATGTAAATCTCAGTTTCCAAAGGACTGACTAAGGACTAAATTAAAGTAATAGTTCATAATTACAAGCAACTCTAACAACAAAGCATTCTTTAAACACTTTCTACATCTTAAGATACTTACAGAGTATGTAAAGAATTAAACCTTTTATTGAATACTTCCTATATATTAGACACGTGCTAAATGCTTTACCTGAAAAGTTTGAATTAAATACCTTTCTACCACAAAAGAAACACTTTTTCCACAACCACCACCACAGTGCTGTTTTCACTTCCATTTTCCAGATGAAGAAACTGAGGCAGAGAATAAACTGACTTGTCTGAGATCACAATATTTAAAATGGCAGAGCCAAGACTCAAACCCAGTTCTAACCAACACCAAAGTCACAGCCCTGCACTGGACCTCCCTCAGGAGTAATGCATAAATGGCCCAAAAAACCAGGGAGTGGAAAGAGACCCCTAGCTAGAACCATAGTTCAGAATATAAACACTGAGCTTATGACGGATGCAACTTAGCGGTTTCAAAAGGGGTGGGAGCCTAGAAACGAAGCCATTTTTCCTCCTCGAATGGTTTTGGCTGCCTGTCCCTTTGTCTTCAGTGTTAGTTCCTTTCACCATTCTGCTCCCAAACGGGCCAGGTCTCCTGTCAGTTCCAGGAGGAAAGGGCTCTCTCAGCCTGCGAGTCATCTTTGGGCAGCAGCAGGAAGGGGAAGGCGGCGACCCTCAGAATACCTCCTTTGGACTCGCCATCCGGACGTAAAGGGTTCGCCTGCTCCATCTCAGATTCCCAAGGGCCTTCTCAAGAAGTCGTCCAGCAAGCGGTGACAGGAACCTCAATGTCCTTGCTCGTAAAAAAAAAAAAAAAAAAAAAAAGCAAGAGTCATATCATATCCATTCCCATTCAAAATCAGACGGCAGGGCACACATCACTCAGGCACAAGCCCTGGGCCGCGGATGACACAAATGTCACCGCTAGGACTCCTGCCCTGAGCCGCCCACCGACTCCCAGCGTGGGAGCCAGCAGAGTTCACGCCCACCCCCACGCCCCCTACGCGCTCCCGAACGCACGGCTCCTTTCGTCCAGCGGGCTTCCCAGCCACGAAAGGAATTTTAAGAAAGCTATTCAGCCCGCCACCCTGGCCACTGTCCCGTCCGACACTGGGTCTTTCCCCTACCTTTTTTGTCTCTTCTGGCTCACCCAGGCCGGTGGCGAGAATTCCCGCCATCCACGTCTTCAAAACCAACCCAACCAGTCCCGTCGTGCTTTGCGATTCTGCCGTACAAAAACATGGCGGCGCTCAGGGCCCCGCCCTGATCCCAGCATGCTCCGGGGAGTACGTCCGGTCTTTCGGGTGGTTAGAGAGATGGCGGCCTCAGGGGCGGAGTCGCAGGTCCTGGTACAATACTTGGTGTTACGAAAGGATCTATCACAAGCTCCGTTCTCCTGGCCAGCGGGCGCATTGGTAGCGCAGGCTTGTCACGCGGCCACCGCGGCCTTGCACACTCACCGCGACCACCCGCACACAGCAGCTTACCTCCAAGAGCTGGGGCGCATGCGCAAAGTGGTCCTTGAGGTGAGGCACTTGGGCGGAGGGGGAGGTGCTGAAACATCGGGGGCGGTAGTGGGTGTGGTCTTGGGTCCGAAGGCCTAACTGCGGGGAGTGCGTCCCGCTGGAGTTGGGGTGATCATTAACATTTAGACGAACTGTTTCCCTGGGGTTGCGTCCTTCGGAACGGCTTGACTGTGTGAAGAGTGGACACCGGCCCTCCGGGCTCACGGTGAAGTGGTGGCTCCTGTGTCCCCGCTGTTCTGCCCGTGCACTGGCCGGTCTTTTAAACCCATGCCCCAAAGTGCTGTCCCGCAGCAAAACTGACCCCGAAGGGACAGGCAGAGCTCCTTCTCGCCGTGGGGTCAGTGCAAAGTGAAGTCAAACTGAGTATTTACCTGGGTAGGACGCCAAATTATTTGAAAATAAATATTAAAAACCTTAGTATAAATTGAACCTAGCTTCAGAGAGACCAGGCACCAGGGGTGTAAATCGGTACACCTTTTAAAATAGCAGTCAGGTTCTTTTTGTAGATGACCACGCAAATCTCACCCTTACCCTTTGACTCTTGTCTCTCCTGCTGCTTCGAGATAGAGCTTAAGAAAATAATCAGATGCACCCAAAGAGCTTTGCGCAAGGATAATCATTGGGAGCCCTTATGTTTTTGAAGCATATTTAGTGGCCTGGAAGAGTGCTCATGATGCGAAGAGGGCCCTGATGCGAAGCTAACTGAACTATATATACAGAATGATCCAGGCTTCAAAAGGAAAATCTAAGGAAATATATCTAAATATTAAGTAGCACATGGTGAGATTTTGGTTATTTCCTAATGCTTCTCTATATTTTTAAAATTTTCTACCTTAAGCACATATTTTATAATGAAAAACGACTTTAAAGTAATTAAGCCAGAATTCAGGTGGAGGGGTAGAGTAATCCCTTCCTGGGTAACTGGCAAAGACAGATTATCTTTCAAGAAAAATTGCTGCTGGGTAGCGAAACATCAAGACGTAACCTGTAGGAAAATGTCTTGAGAATCTGAGTAGACAGAACAGAAGCCACTGGCTTTTCACTTAGATTTTCTTCCTAGGAAGAGGCCTCAGGAAATCAGGTTCAGACTCCTCTTGTTGCAGATGAAACTGTCGGAAGCCCACAGAGATTAAGTGAGTCCCCGGAGTTTAAAAGACGTCTGCTGATTCTTAGTTGTTAGTCATGACTCAAGAAAGGGACTTAGGAGTTGCTACTGATTAAATTGAGGTGCTGCTGTAGTCAGAAAAGCCAACAAAATATAAGATGATACCAGGATTAACGACATTTATTGGGGGCTTAGTATGTGCCAGGGCACAGGTCTGAGCCTAATTTCATTAATCCTCACTAGGAAGCGTTATCATTCCTATTTTATAAAGGGACAAAGAGAGGCTGGGCGCAGTGGCTCATGCCTGTAACCCCAGCACTTTGGGAGGCTGAGCCGGGTGGATCACCTGAGGTCAGGAGTTGGAGACCAGCCTGCCAACATGGTGAAACCGCGTCTCTACTAAAAACACAAAAATTATCCAGGCGTGGTGGTGGGTGCCTGGCTACTCAGGAGGCTGAAGCAGTAGAATTGCTGGAACCCCGGAGGCAGAGGTTGCAGTGAGCCGAGATCGCATCACTGCACTTTAGCCCAGGCGACAGAGCAAGACTCTGTCTCCAAAAAAAATAAATAAATAAAACAAAATAATTAGCCGGGTGTGGTGGCAGGCGCCTATAATCCCAGCTACTTGGGAGGCTGGGGCAGGAGAATCGCTTGAACCCAGGAGGGAGAGGCTGCAGTGAGCCGAGATCGCACTCCTGCACTCCAGCCTGGGTGACAGTGCAAGACTCCATCTCAAAAAAAAAGAAATCCTTCCACTAGGCAGCTGTTAAAGTCAGAGGCACTTAAAATTATGGGCCCAGCCATAGGAGAGCTAGAAATTGTGTAGAGCAGAATTACACATTACACATGTACATTGGGCATACAGCATCTCACAAGGGAAGATACAAATCTCCATTTTCTAAACAGGAATATGAAGCCTCTCTCCCCTCCCCAGTGCAGCAAGGAATGACATTGTTGCTCTGCAGCTTCTTCTTTGGTAAAGCTGTTACTCCACTTTCAGTTAAGAGGACTCGTGAAACCTTTTTTGGGCTTCTGACACTTCCTAAATGGGCTATTCAGTTTGTGTTCTGTGTTCTCTTTTAGGCCCCAGATGAGACCACCCTAAAGGAGCTGGCTGAGACCCTACAACAGAGTAACATTGACCACATGCTATGGCTCGAGCAACCAGAGAATATTGCCACATGCATTGCTCTCCGGCCCTACCCCAAGGAAGAAGTGGGCCAGTATTTGAAGAAGTTCCGACTGTTCAAATGACTGCTGCTTTGATATGCTTAAATATCAGCTGGATCCACAAACAGCAGGCCACCCATTCCTAAGCATCACGTGCTCCCTGCAGTGTCAGCTTGCTCCTATCTTTCAGTTGTGACAATTTCTTGAGGGTTAAGCACGTGTTCATATTAAAGTTGTCACTAATAACTACTTCCTCTTATTATTATTAATAAGTTTAGGAGGCTGAGGCGGGCGGATCACGAGGTCAAGAGATCGAGACCATCCTGGCCAACATGGTGAAACCCCGTCTCTACTAAAAATACAAAAAAATTAGCCGGGTGTGGTGATGCACGCCTGTAGTCCCAGCTACTCGGGAGGCTGAGGCAGGAGAATTGCTTGAACCTGGGAGGCGGAGGTTGCAGTGAGCCAAGGTCGAGCCACTGCACTCCAGACTGGCCCTGGTGATGGAGTGAGACTGTCTCAAAAAAAAAAAACAAAAAAAAAAGTTCAAGTGGGGAAGGTGGGTGAGCAGTACTGTCTGGGGATCATTACTCAAATAGAAGATTTGGTTAGACTCTCCTATGGGGATCAAGGAAACTCCCTTCCAATCATCCAGGTTTGGCTGGGCACAGTGGCTCACGCCTGTAATCCTAGTACTTCGGGAGGCCAAGGCAGGCAGATCACCTGAGGTCGGGAGTTTGAGACCAGCCTGACCAACATGGAGAAACACTGTCTCTACTAAAAATACAGAATTAGCTGGGTGTGGTGGCACATTCCTGTAGTCCCAGCTACTCTGGAGGCTGAGGTAGGAGAATGGCTTGGACCCAGGAGGCGGAGGTTGCAGTGAGCCCAGATCACACCACTGCACTTGAGCCTGGGCAACAAGAGCAAAACTCTATCTCAAAAAAAAAACGAAACAAAACAAAAATCACCCAGGTTTAAACTTTGCTTTTGAATTCCTTATTTCTTACTCACATCCAGGTATCATATTTCATTGACTCTAAGACAACATGAACTTTATGATGCAGTAATAGTTTATGTATTGTTAAAAAAAATGCTGGCAATTAAATTAAAACATGCAATTGACTGTATTTCAATAACAATGAATTCTCCTGCCTCACCCTCCCTAGTAGCTGGGATTACAGGTGTGCACCACCACACCTGGCTAAGTTTTGTATTTTTAATAGAGACAGGGTTTCGCCATGTTGGCCAGGCTGGTCTCAGACTCCTGACCTCAAGTGATCTGCCCGCCTTGGCATCCCAAAGTGCTGGGATTACAGGCGTGAGCCACCACCCCCAGCCTCAGTTTTTCTAATCTCTCATAGTTGGTTACCAATTTGGTTTTCCAGCCATCTAGATACTGGAGGGTAGTTTGAAAAGGGGTCATGAGTAGTTCAAGTGCTGAAAAGTTGTATCTTCCCTTTTAAATTGGTTGACATTCTGGATTATAAATCAGCCTCCTGTGACTGTAAATTTTGTGACTCAATACCCTAGAGCCCAATTATCACTGGATGAGCTGACAAAGTTGCGTTTTTGAACTTGGAAAGCTGAGGGTCGAAGCCTAGGTCACCGCTTCTCATGGCACTGGCAGAGCGGGGAGGGCTCCCCTCCAGGGGCAGGTTAAGAATTGCCTGTTTTATTGTTTAATCAACACAGAACTTACCCACAGATTCTGAGATTCTGTCCTAAGGGCGTGAATTCCTTCTTGTTTCCCGATTGAGAATCTTGGCAGTAGTGAGCCATCGTAACTCATGGGAAGGCGTTAGTGTGGAAAGATGGTTGAGAACCACTGTCCTCAGTTATGACTGCCTGACAGGTTTTATCTGTCCTCTGAAGTCAGGCTTAGCACAGCACCAGTGTGTCCTTCTTTAAGATCCAGATATGGTGTGTTTTGACTGCTGGCTTAAGGCTGGATTTCAGCTGAGGGTACTTTTTTTTTTTTTTTGAGACAGAATCTCGCTCTGTCGCCCAGGCCAGAGTACAGTGGTGCGATCTCAGCTCACTACAGCTTCCATCTCCTGTGTTCAAGCAATTCTTCTGCCTTAGCCTCCCGAGTAGCTGGGACTACAGGCATGTGCTTCCACACCTGGCTAATTTTTGTATTTTTAGTAGAGATAGGGTTTCACCATGTTGGTCAGGCTGGTCTCAAACTTCTGACCTCAGGTAGTCTGCCTGCCTCAGTCTCCCAAAGTGCTGGGATTACAGGCGTGAGCCACCGCGCCCAGCCAACTGAGGGGGTTTTTAAGGGTCAAATAAGTGGCATCCAAGTTCTGAACCTAGGTTCTTGAGAAATGAGACAAAAAGCAGATTTTAAAAATATCACTTTTATTATCAATTGGTTAGAAGATATAGCTTTATGTGATGGCCTAAATAGAATTGCTAGTTCCCTGCCTTAAGGAAAAGTGTGAGTATACAGAACAGATACTTCTCCAAAGTTGATACTTCCTACTGGTCATGTGGAGAAGTAAGGATAAAGGGAACAAATTCCCCACATACTATCAAACTTTGACAGATTGGTTCCACTCAGTTGAGAGTCGTGGACCAAAGGCAGTCACCCACCTAGTTGGTCCACGTCTCTTGAGTGGAACCAATCTATCAAAGTTTGATCAAATGTGGGGAATTTGTCCCCTTTATCCTTATTTCTCCACATGACCAACTAGGTGGGTGATTGCCTCCGAGAGGGGGAAGAGTAAGGTAGAACAACAGGATAGGAGCATTACATCAGTTAAAAAGGAGGAAAACATTGAGTGAGGATGAAGCAGTCTACCTCTGCCCCCACACTGGAGGTAAGGAATAAGAAATGCTCATGGTAAAAGTGGAAGATGAATCGGGCAACAGGTGAAAGATGTTATTTGCTGGGAATGAGAAGAAAAGCTGGGGCATCCGTGGGGAGTCTGTCTGAAATAATAAGACACAAGACTGTGATGATGCGGCTGCAGGAACAGAAATCGAACCATGGGAAATATGCTGTTACTTCTTTGTGATACAAATGGAAAGAGCAAGGCAGGTGACAGTCCCAGGACACTTGATATTAAGGCTCGACACTTCAACTTAATGGCTATGCAATTTAGCTCTAGTTTCCTCACCTGTGAATAAGTTTTAGCAGGATTGTGAGGACCAATTTAAAAAATATTCTAGGAAAGCATTATATAACAATCACCACAATTTAGTCTCTTTTAATGCAATCTGCATACTTATTTCTTTTTCTCATCTTATTGCATTGGCCAGAACTTCTAGTGCAATAATAGCAGTTTTGGCAGATATCTTTGACTCGCTATTGACTTTCGTGAGAACAGTCTGTGACCTTCACTGTTAGGTATGTTATTTGTTAAGAGTTTTGCCAAATACTCTATTAGATTAAGGGGTTTATCTTCTGCCACTGGTTGGCTAAAACTTTTTTCAATTCAGAAATGGATGTCCTGGCCGGGCGCGGTGGCTCACGCTTGTAATCCCAGCACTTTGGGAGGCCGAGGCGGGTGGATCACGAGGTCAAGAGATCGAGACCATCCTGGTCAACATGGCGAAACCCCGTCTCTACTAAAAATACAAAAATTAGCTGGGCTTGGTGGCGCATGCCTGTAGTCCCAGCTAATCGGGAGGCTGAGGCAGGAGAATTGCTTGAACCTGGGAGGCAGAGGTTGCGGTGAGCTGAGATCGCGCCATTGCATTCCAGCCTGGGTAACAAGAGCGAAACTCCGTCTCAAAAAAAAAAAAAAAAAAGAAATAGATGTCCTAAATACCTTTTCTGCATCTACTGAAATGGTCACACGGTTGTTCTCTGTTGTTACTGTGGTGAATTGTACTCATAGACTTCAAATAATTGAACCATCTTCGTTCCTGTGACAAACCCTGCTCAGTATGATTATTTAACGTGAGAGAGATAGTTAAGAGACCTGGGTTCCAGTCATCTTTTAGTCTTTAAAAACCATGACCTTAAAACCAACTATATACTGATGTCCTCCAAGTTTATATCTTCAACTCCAATCACTCCCATACATTTCAGGTCCCATATATATCCAACTGCTGATTTAAGATCACTTGGATGTCTAATAGGAATCTTAAACGTACCCTGATAGAAAATGAACTAAACCTGCTTTTCACCCCCATCTCTGTTAATGGCAACTCCATCCTCTGGTTGCTCAGGCCAAAAACCTGACAGTTTCTTTTTTTTAAAGATGCAGTTTTGCTCTGTCACCCAGACTGGAGTGCAATGGCACAATATCTGCTCACTGCAACCTCCGCTTCCCAGACTCAAGTGATTCTCCTGCCTCAGCCTCTCAAGTAGCTAGGACTACAGGCATGCGTCACCACGCCTGGCTAATTTTTTGTATTTTTAGTAGAGACGGGTTTTACCATGTTGGCAAGGCTTGTTTTGAACTCCCGACCTCAAATAATCCACCCACCTCAGCCCCCCAA
>PVKV010003019.1:105310-153505 GCA_004027835.1 Alouatta palliata
GCTTTTTTTTTTTTTTTTTGGTGGCAGAGTCTTGCTCTGTTGCCCATTCTGGAGTGCAGTGGTGCCATTTCTGCTCAAAGCAACCTCTACCTCCTGGGTTCAAGCATTTCTCTACCTCAGCCTCCCGAGTAGCTGGGATTACAGGTGCCCACCACCATGCCCAGCTAATTTTTGTACTTTAGTAGAGACGGGGTTTCTCCATGTTGGCCAGGCTGGTCTTGAACTCCTGACCTCAGGTGATCTGCCCACCTTGGCCTCCCAAAGTGCTGGGATTACAGGTGTGAGCCACCAAATCTGGCCCTATTGTCGCCACCTTTTTATTTTAATTTTTTTTCTTGATTTCTTGATTACAATTCAAGATGACTCTCTACCTTTAAAATAGATCCAGAATCTGACCACTTCTTCTGATTTCCACTGCTACCCTCCTAGTCCAAATCAACGTCTCTTGCCTAGATGACTGCAGTAGCCTCCTAACAAGTTTCCTTGCTTCTGCATCTTCCTTCTTCATAACAACTCTTCACACAAAGCCCAGAATAGCCCTACTAATACCCAGGCAAGAGCATGCCACTTTCCTGCTTAAAATCTGGCAGCGCCTTGCCATCTCAGTAAAAGCCAAAGAATTGATTTGGGTGCAAGGCCCCACACCATCCTGTCCCTCATGACCTCTTTGACTCCTACAGTTCTCAGTCACTCTGCTCCAGCCTCAAGGCCTTTGCACCTCTGTTTAGGAAGGTCTTTCTCCATATTGCCATGACTCACTATCTCACCTCCTTCTGGTTGTCACTCAAATGTTACCTTCTCTGAAGGTGTGTTCTGACTATCTTGTTGTAAACTGTGACCATTCCACTCCACTACTTCCTGTCCTCCTTCCCTACTTACTTGTTTTCCACAGTCCTTGTCATCTGACACACCATATATTTTGCTCATTGGTTTGTCAGCCAACCTTCATTAGAATGCAAGCTCCATGAGGGCAGGGATTTGTATTTTCTTCATTGAGGTAGCCTCAGTGCCTGAAATAGTACCTGGTAAATAGTAGGTATTCAATTAATATCTGTTGGTTGAAAAAATATATATCCTGTCATTACTATTAAATTACTTGTAATATAGTCATTATTTAAAACAGCTATTGTGCAATTTTTAAGACAAATTCCTAGGTCTAAAGATTCCCAAGATGACTAACCACAACTTACTTTTGAGCTGGAAATGAATAAAGTGACTGAAGTCATCTCTTTATTTGGGGTTATAAAAATCATATGCCAAAGACTGATTAAAAACCTAGAACTGGTTCATTATACTATTGTTTCTACTTTCATAGACACTTAAAAATGTTCTTAATAAAAACCTTTTTAGAAGCTTTCTACTGAAGGTAGGATGAAAATTTAAAGCCTAAGCTTAGAGTTGCATGAGTCTTTAAATAGGGTGTGCTCTACAGGGAGCTTTTTCCCCAGTTGGTTTTACTTGAACTTTAAAGTCTAGCTTGCTAAGTAATTATTATTTGAAGTATAATTGCTGACATTAGAAGAATGTTAAAATGGAAAGCTAATTTTTAAAATTTATGATTTTTCTTTTTTTGAGACAGAGTCTCACTCTGTGGCCCAAGCTGGAGTGCAGTGGTGCTATCTCAGCTACTGCAACCTTCACCTCTGGAGTTCAAGCAATTCTGCCTCAGCCTCCCAAGTAGCTGGGACTACAGGTGTGCATTAGCACACCTGGTGAATTTTTTTGTATTTTTAGTAGAGATGGGGTTTCAACATGTTGCTGTAGGTGGTCTTGAACTCCTGAGCTCAGGCAATTCACCTGCCCAGACTCCCAAAGTGCTGGGATTACAGGCATGAGCCACTGTACCTGGTCAACTTATGCTTTTTTAAAAAAAAAAAGTTTGCAAGTCAAAAAGAAAAATGATCAGAAAATATGCAGCCTAAAGTTAAGTATAGGCAGGTATGTGATAAATTACTTTGGACTTGAAAAAGAAGCAGAACTCAGCAGGGCTGGACTGCTTCGTCTGGAATGAGGAAAGAAACCCCAGGCAAGACCTTAGTTCCTGTTAGAGGAAGGTCAGCCTGTTTGCTGACATGTCCCTTCTGTCCACTTTCTGAGTTAAGTCACTCAGCTTTCAGAGACATTGGTTTTAAAGGCAAAACTGATAGAAATTTCACAAGGAGTCACCTTATTTATTTTAATTTCAACACGAATTGCTTCTCAGCAGCATTTTATTGTAGGTAAAAGAGAGAGTAGGACATATTATTTTGAAAAGAAAAGAAAATCTTGGGCCCCCCAAACTCACTGTGCCAAAGGGAAAGTTAAGCTTGGGAACTGAAGGACACAAAAACTTCCTTTTTTCCCTAGATAGATGTGATTTCACATGCTGACTTTATCTTATGGGTGAAATGAATGGCTGGGCACAATGGCTCACACCTGTAATCCCAGCACACTGGGAGACCAAGGCAAGCAGACCACTTGAGGCCACAAGTTTGAGACCAGCCTGGCCAACATAGCAAAACCCCATCTCTACTAATGTAGGAAATTGAATAAAAAGTTCCTCTTCAAAGCTTTCCTCTTAGTTCATTACAAATAAATAATAGTTTCTTCAAAGGTTAATTGACTTTAAAGCTTTTGCTAATAATCTTAAAGTCGCTGTTAGTCATAATAAAGAAATAAGTGCCTCAAGTGTTCTTAGTTCTTACACTTTAACCTAGATATTTGCCCTGACAGGCCTGGACAAGCCCAGGCAAGTCTTCAGTCAAAGCTTATTCTCCTTCCTTATTTGAAAATATCATTGCTTCTCTAAGCATTCTTTGAGTTACTTCCTCTTTCCTTTTGGTCTCCTCTGCCTTTACTTCTTTAGAAAATTTCCATGTTTTTAGCCAATTGGGTCAGGCAAAGAATGTGAGGTCCCGTTCCGGCCAATGGAAACTGGACACAGCAGTAGGGCGATTATGTCAGGTTATAAAAATTATAAATGTCCCTGTCTCCTTGTTCACGAGTACTCTCGTGGTAAGACTGCCAGTGGGTTGCACCCTTCCTGCAGGAAGAAAACTAGCCTTGCTGAGTCATCCACTGTCTCCGTGTGGATTTTTCCCCGACGTTATAAACCCGTTTTCAACAACTGAAAACACAAAAAATTAGCCAGGCATGATGGCACATGCCCGTAATCCCAGTTACTCCGTAGGCTGAGGCCCAAGAATTGCTTGAACCCAGGAGGCGGAGGTTGTAGTGAGCTGAGATAGTGCTACTGCACTCCAGCCTGGGTGACAGAGCAAGATACTATCTAAAAAAAAAAAAAAGGCTTAGTACAGGAAAAATGCACAATTGACTTTCCCCTACTCCTGCCTTTTCAAATGTAAAATGTGGATTCAGTGAGTGCTAATGAAAGCCTCACAAGAATGTAACCATTTGCCTTACCACCTAACCTCCCCCTTTCCCTTTCCTCCTACCCCTCCTGTCCACTCTTTGCCCTTTAAATACTGAAGTCATCAAAACTATCTCTGAAAAAAGCACAGGCCACAGATCCTGTTGTAACTTGTATTTCTTTTTCCCCATGCACAACCTTAACTGTGGCAAAATAAACCTCTAAATCAGTTGAGATCTGTCTCAGACACTTTTTGGTTTGTCCTATATTCATTTTTGTAGGGAAGACTGGAAGTTTTTCTCCCCAGTCTGCCTTTTCTACTTTCTTGGTTAAGATGGTCATCAAATCAGTCAGCTGATTTTTAGTGAGAGGGTAATTTGGGAGAAGTGTAAAGGGTTTAACCAAAGCTTGTATCATCTATAAAGCTGAGAGCCGGATGAAGTATTGCAGGTAACTGCTAATGTTCTGCAAATTCTCCAACGATGTGAAGACTCCTAGAGTGTGAAAATTTTGAAACATTTAGTGAAAAGAACTTGTCTTCACTCACCTTTCATGAAACAAGAAAACAGTTGATACAGGAGCTAGAAAGAAATTATTTAAGTAGATAGAGTCTTTGATGGATTTTCCCTTTTAACAAAAAGCAGCCCCCAAATAAATGCTTTTCTAACAAAGAGCAGCCTGAAAAATCAAACTGCAGTCATAGACAAGTGAGCTGGAAGCTTGCATGGGTGAATGCTGCCAGCTGTGCCAATAGAAAAGGGCTACCTGAGGGCCAGGCATGATAAACACGGAGGCTGCAGATTCTCTTTGTCACCACGGGTACAGTAAAGAACCAGGCAACATGGCACCACCAGGTAGAGAACCCATCTGCATAATAAAAGATTAGTGTGGGGCCACCACCTTCTTTGCATGCTATGCAAATGACACACCTAGTTTTAAGCAGCTTTTCATACACTATGTAAATGGCACACCTGGTCCAACCAATCTTGTGCACCCTATGTAAATAAGACACTGCTTCCTCAAGCTCATCTATAAAACCTTCTGCATTTCACTGTGGAAGTGGCCCATTTTCTCCAGGACCCCTCTCACTGCAGCAGAGAGAGCTATTCTCTTTCTTCTCCTATTAAGCTTCTGCTCTGAACCTCACTGTATGTGTGTCCACATCCAAGTTTTCCAAGGCCATGAAACAACGAATTTTGGGTATTTACCCCCAGACGATGATGCCGTTTCACAGTCATCAAGATAAAATCAAAATCCTGTCTTGAGCTTTTAGACAAGTTTGCAACCTTCCCTCAACTCGGTGTCGGTCTGCCCACGGCCACTTTCCCTTATTTGAAATATTGCCTTTGAGTCTGTTTCTTCAGTCGGCATTTAAGATCCTACTACGTAGACGGCTCCACAGGAGGCTGGGGGCGGTAGGGGTGTATGTGCATCTCTTCTTTAAGAGGCTTACCATTTAGTGAAGAAAAGAAACAGATGTGCATATAGCTGCATGCCAGTGGAGGCCCAAACACCGCAGCAAGGCAGAGCAAAGGAAGGGCTACTCAATGTGGGGACCAGGGAGGGCTTCAAGGCAAGGGGATCTCAACTGCAGTCTTGAAGGATGAGTAGAAGGGAAGAGCATGCAGGCTGAGGGAAGAGTCTGGGGATGGCAATGAAAGTGAGAACATGGTCAATTCAAGAATGAAGACTGGATCATTTTTGTTGCTTGACCTTTTTGTTTAGAGAGGGTGTAGAGGGCAATGAAGCTCAAAGGGTCACTTGATTTCAGATCAACTCTAGGCAGAAGCAGTCACTAAGATTCTGAAGACTGTGTTTAGATTTCTCTGATGATTGTGTGAAGGATGAATGTAAAAGGCATGAAGGTGGTTATTGGAATCATCTGAAAAAAGATAATGACATCCGGAATTTGGTCAGTAATAGGCTAGAAAGGAGACGGCTACGAGGCACTACAAAGTGGGACTTCTTGCAATTTGGTGAAATGAGTGGGAAAAAGTTGTTGAAAATGACCACTAGTAGGACGATGATGCAATGAATTTTGATGGGGACACAAGAACATATTCATAGGGAATAAGTTATTTGGTTTGGGACTTCAGTTTGAGTGCTGGATGTGGGAGGGTAGGATCTATGTGGTAATGCTCACCAGTTGAAAAATTTAAAACTGGACTATGAGAGAGACGTTGAAGAGTGGACTTAAGATGTATAGACAGTGTAAGTGCTACTGAGTTCAAGGGAAAAGATGGAGCTGTTCAGCGAGAGTCTGAGAAATGTTACCCTCACATACACTTAAAACATGTATACTTTGACAAACTCAAAATTACAGCTCTTTTGGCCAGGTTGGTCTCAAACTCCTGGTCTCAGGCTATCCCTCTGCCTTGGCCTCCCAAAGTGCTAGGATTACTACAGGTGTGAACCACTGTGCCTGACCTAGTTTTGTTTTCAAAGTGGAAACCCCTATAAACTTGTAGGGAACTTGAATTCCAGAGAATAATTTTTAACTCATCAGAATTCCCAGAGTCATCATATCATCGTCTAATGATTTTTTTTTTTTTTTTTTGAGATGGAGTCTTGCTCTGTCACCCAGGCTGGAGTGCAGTGGTGTGATCTCAGCTCACTGCAACCTCTGACTCTCAGGTTCAAGCAATTCTCCTGCCCCAGTCTCCTGAGCAGCCAGGATTATAGGCATGTGCCACGCTTGGCTAATTTTTGTATTTTTAGTAGAGATGGGGTTTTACCATGTTGGCCAGGTTGGTCTGGAACTCCTGACCTCAGATGATCTGCCCGCCTCAGCCTCCCCCAAGTGCTGGGATTACAGGTGTGAACCACTGTGCCCGGCCAGGTGCTTTTATCTCTAGGACTTGTATATTGTGCAGTGGAAAACACTGGCAGGTTTCATTCCAAAATCCAAGGATTGACTCTTGGGCCAAGCACTTGTCATCTGACTATGAATCTGAGCTTCAGTTTCACCATTTGTAAAATGGCCTACTGTAATTGCTTTGTAGGATTCTGCAGATCAAATATGTGAGAGTGCTATACAAATGTAAGAAATCATTCACACACAAGTGGGTTACTAGCCTAGTACGGCGCCTGGCAGGGTAACTGATTAATTGAAGTAGACTCTCCACTGCTAGGAAAGCAGCAGCTTCAGAGCAGTGTCTGTACTTCCCACACGGCTGTACCGTGCCAGTACAGCAACAAGTCATCAAAAATGGAACAAAGGCTGGGCGCCGTGGCTCACGCCTATAATCCCTGCACTTGGGAGGTCAAGGCAGGAGGATCACCTGAGGCCAGGAGGTGAAGATCAGCCTGGGCAATACAGCGACACCCCGCCTCTACCAAAAAAAAAAAAAGAAAAAAAAAAATTAGCTGAGTGTGGTGGCATGCACTTGCAGTCCCAGGTAGAGGCGGGAATATGGTTTGGGCCCAAGAGTTTGAGGCTGCAGTGAGCCATGATCATGCCATTGCACTCCAGCCTGGGAGAAATCCTGACTCTAAAAAGAAAAAAGGAGAAAATACCACACCATGGTCTTGGGGTTTTGCTTTACCTGAGGGCTCCTGGGGCACTGGAATGGGAAAACCTGATGGAACAGAAGTTATTCCTTTCAGCGTAATTCTTCTTTTTTCAAGCTAATGTCTCAATTTTGTTATGGACACCTGTGGCACTGCTTGCTTCTGCTGGTTGTACAAACTACCAAAGTTCAGAGACAAGCACAAACAATTAGACCAGAGCCAGATTCCACGGAATAAGAGAATGATTCTTTGTCCACAGTAGGATCAAGAGCCAGGGAAAGGCAAGTGCTTCCAAGGTCTGATCCAAGAAACCTGCTATCCTAGGATGAACTGCAGGGTCCTGTAATTCCTCTGCCTCACAAAAAGGATCCTCTGTCAGTTATTCTTATACCTGCCCCACAAGGAACCCACATTTTCCAGGATTCTTTTAAGCTAAGGGAATGACACTGCGTTTCATAGAGCTCCTTCTTCATTCCTTGTTTAGATATGCAGGGACAGAATGCTTCTCCCAAATGGTAGTGAGACATCCTGCTGACCATATGCCAAAGATAACCCCCGTTTAGCTGAGGACTCCGAGGGGCAGGCTCTGACTGCCTCCAGAGGAGCCAGGCCCTCTCTTCTCAACCCCGGAGTTCTTGCCCCTCTTTTCAAAGCTGTTTTAGTTATTGCACATATGAAAACACTGCCTAAGGTCACACAATAAGATTAAAGTCCACAGATTCAGAATCTGTCCTAGGTCATACAGTCCAGGACAGTGAATCCAGAATTTGGAATTAGACTTTCTTTCAACTCCCAATTTCCACTGATAAATGATAGTGTTTGTGTCATAACCCTCCAGAGCTTTTTTTTTTTTTTTCTTTTCTTTCTTTTTTTTTTTTTTTTTTGAGACAGAGTCTTGCTCTGTTGCCAGGCTGAAGTGTAGCGGCACAATCTTGGCTCACTGCAACCTCTGCCACCCCAGGTTCAAGTGATTCTCTTACCTCAGCCTCCCCAGTAGGGTGGACTACAGGTGGGTGCCACCATGCCCAGCTAATTTTTGTATTTTTAGTAGAGACGGGGTTCACCATATTGGCCAGGATGGTCTTGATCTCTTGACCTCGTGATCTGCCTGCCTCGGCCTCCCAAAGTGCTGGGATTACAGATGTGAGCCACTGAGCCTGGACTTTATTTATTTATTTATTTATTTTTGAGATGGAGTTTCACTCTTGTTGCCCAGGCTGGAATGCAATGGCATGATCTCGGCTCACTGCAACTTCCACCTCCTGGATTCAAGTGATTCTCCTGCTTCAGCCTCCCAAGTAGCTGGGATTACAGGTGCCTGCTACCATGCTCGCCTAATTTTTTGTATTTTTAGTAGAGACGGGGTTTCAGCATGTTGGCCAGGCTGGTCTTGAACTCCTGACTTCAGGTGATCCACCCATCTCAGCCTCTTAAAGTGCTGGGATTACAGGCATGAACCACCGTGCCTGACCCAGAGCTTGTTTTCTAACAACTCTCTCCAAGGACAGCAGAGGATTAAATGAGATAATGTGCAGGAAAGTATTTTAGAAATTGTTACAGTAAAAATTTATTCTCTCTGAATACTTTTAATATTGTCACCAGCTACAGAGAACTGTGAAGATATGGAAACCTATACTTCTGGCGGGACAGGGGTAGTTGTGGAAGAGACTTTAGCTATGAGCTGAAACAATTTCCAAGTGAGGACCCTAATGCCTAGTGCTGTTCCTCCTGGAGCCATGGGCTGACATAATTCTAATGTAGATGCCAGCTCAGGAGAGCGCTAGTTAACAACTTAAACAAGCAGCTCTCGGGCTCCTCCCTGTCTCCAGGCCTTCCCACGTGCTGCTTCTCACAACTCTGTTCACTTGGCTCTCCACTGAGCAAACCTCACTTCACACGCCACTGCCTCCTCACGGGAACCTGCCTTTGCCCTCTAGAAGAGGCCCTGCTTACAAAACTACTTGGAATTCTCCTGTGTGCCAGTTAATCCAGTTGTGATTATCTTGATCTAAGTCCCCTGATGTGAATATAAGCTCCACTAGGGCAGGGTGCATGCTGGTTGGGAGCCTTTCATATCCCTACTTCCTTCAGATAAAGCCAATACAATGTGTTGAATGGGGGAATGAGGCTTGAACTTTGTGTTTCTTCAATCTTGTTAAGAGTTCTGGGGGAAATGAAAAATATAGAAAGAAAACTAATTTAGTGCTAGCAGAAAGGGTTCTGGACAGAGGCATGCTTCCTTTGGCAGTTTTCTCCAATAAAAAGAATTAATGGCTTAATTAAATCATCAAGATCTTCAGGGACACAGGAATGGTCAAGGCTCAGGCTTGCTCTGAATTATTCACTTTATTCAAGTAGAGGTGCCCTTCTGGAAAGAGCAGTTACTGTCAACTAGGAAATCAGTACAACTGCCTTTGTAAGCAGGCAACTGCTTTTTCTTTGTCAGGGCTTAGGAGGCCATTTCTGAGGTCTCCTTTAGGAATGGAACCTTCCTTAGGTGAAAACACAAAGGTGAAACTTCCTTCTAACAATCACACTTTTTCCTCAACTGTTTTTGTTTTCCTCACTCCTACACTTAGGGATAATTTTAAATCAATGTTCAGCCTCATCTAAGGGAAGTTTCATTTTTACCTTATCTAAACTATGAAAAAAAAAGGTTTTGTCCCCCATAAATAGGACTTCAGAAAACAGTTACCAAGTCTGTGTACATTTAGGTCTAGGCATGCATGTGGGAAGAACACCCTCCTTGAGCCCTCTAGAATCACATTTACCCTATGACAGAGCAGGAGCACACCATCTTGGACAAGCCCCTCATTCTAAAATTCACCTTAACCAAAACCGGCCTAAATCCAAAGGGCATCAGCCTAATGGCTAAGGTCAGCATGACCATAAACCACAAATAACATCTCTGAGCAGAAACATTCCAAACTCCTCTCCAACCAAAGACATACTATAGTAGCTCAAGATAATCCCCCTCTGGCAGGAAAGATGTCAGGCCCAAGATAACCTCCCCTCCACCCAGAGACATTCCAAACACGCCATAAAACTTCTCACAGAAAAATTCCAAGCTGTGATAAGCCTCTTCACCCTAAAACCAATGTATACTCTTAGTCTGTAAGAGAAAGCACTCCTGATGGAAATCAGCCAGAAGCCCCTCTCAGGTTTATTTTCTCTAAAATAAATCTGTCTTCAACTGTTGAGCCTCATTTTGTGTTTCTTTCCTCTTTCTTTAACTCTTACACCCTAGCCCTACTTAGCCAAGTTGGTGGATTTAGGATGCTTTAAAAACATACATGCAACAGGGCCTATATCCTATAAAATGCACTGTGACATTGAAGGAGCCTCCTCAAGTTAAGACTCAATACTTATTATTGATAAATGTTGATATATTAAAAAAAAATAATTCAGAGAGACATGGCATCTATGGCCACGAAGTGCTGCCTAAACCAGATCTTCTGGGTCAAGAAACAGTAGGCCTAGAAATCTTTAATTATCAGACAATGGCACAGTTAAAGCCCCGCAAGGCCTACTATCATGACTTCAGTTTGACCTCAAATTTCAACGATCTGTCTAAAATTAGGATGACTTTAAGGATCTTTGGCTTCAGGGATGCTTTCTTTTATTATCCTTTTATAATATTTGTTAATTTGGGCTTTGGCAATTTCTGCAGAATGTACATTTCATTTCTATACTTGATCTTAGCCAAAAGGCTGAGAAGTGATGTACATTTCATTTCTTCCTTGTAAATGAAGAGGCAACCCATGAGGTTGTTAAACAAATTCTATTCAGTAGCTGGAAAAGTGAATTTCCTGTAGAATGACAGGAATTACATAGAAGCAAGCAATTTTATTTTCCTCAAAGGTAGCAATAATTTTAATCTGTACATACATAAAACAAACAGTGCAATTATAAAACCTTGAAGGTGACATGCATATTTTAAGGTGCAGTTGGGATAGGGGAGGATGTTAGCATCTCCAATTTTCCTTACTACTTTTTTTTCTAGTTCCTTATGCAAAAGCACTGAGTCAGGAAACTTCATCTGGAATGCTGAAGTTAAAGGTGAACTTCCTGAAGTCTGCATGACTAAGTATCACAAACAAAATGGAAATGACCTTCTAGAGCAGTTTGATAGGGACTAGAGTAATATGGCTGGCTTTCAAGCTGGAAATGAATGAAATCAGGGATGCATTTTCTGAAAAACTAAAGGAGATAATGTTTGTAACTGAGTGTCCTATTTCTGTTTCATAGTTGCTAACCACATGAGCCCTTCCACCAATCTTTTTATTCGGTATAGTTTCTGAATAGATGCTGTTCAATAGAGTTATCTGTAACTAGGGGTGGTGAGTTGCAGGAAGGAAGGACCTGGGGAAATGGCTTCTTCCTTGAAGTCTGAGTCCATGCTCCTCTTCCACTGTTCTTATGGCCTTTTCTCTGCCATGGAGGCAGAGGTAGCTGGTGCAGAATGTCAGATGCTGTCATCATTCACAGGCCCAGGTATGCAGACAAAGGTGAGTGATGGGGGTCTACCTTTGCTTCTTCCACAATACCTTTCTCAAGTTTTCCTGGTCTTGCGGCGGAACTTCTAGAACTAGAAAGTCAGTTCACTGGGTTCTTGACTCAGAGGCCAGGATGAGATGGGATGTGGCAGAGTGACAAGACACAAAGGGAAAATATGGTACCAATTAGCCTCGGAGCAGGATAGAGAAGTTTATATTTGCACTGATGAAAATTCAAATTCCCAAAGTCAATCTAAAAAGTGAAGATTTCCTTTGAGTATTAATTTTTTCTCTGTACAAGTAGCCTGTGCACTTCTGTTCAGATGATCCCAGGGGCACTCTAGGGCAGTATGCTCTAGATCAACTGGAACAGCTCTTTCTGGCAGTGGCATTTTGATTTGAACCCGAAAGTAAATCCATACATGGCATCACAGTTATTAAAATAATGAAATATTACTAGCCAAATGTAACTGCAATTCAATCAATGTTGTATTTCACACGCAAATTTAGAAAAATCAAGAGTATAATAAAAGGATAAACAGAAGGAAATCAATTTCTACAAGAAATCAAATATATTTACAATGATATTTAAAGGGAAAAATAAGCTACTTGGATCATAAATTTAATTTTATTTTAAATAACTTTAGCTACCTCAGCTGTTAATACAATAAAAGCAGAAAGAACAGGCTGCCTTTTATTTTTCCAGATTTAATCAGAAAACTGTATCTACAATAATTGACAGAACTCACTTCTTGTCCTTCACCCATCTCATCAAAAATTATTGCATTTTCTCCCAAACTGTATTTTTTGGATTCCTCTGTGAATATACGCATTTCGTCCTCTTTCCTGGAGGCATCTTGGTTTAAATCCATCTTTAAAAAAAGGAGAAGGGGTACATATGTGGAGGCAAAATATTCTCTTGAAGCCAACAGATACAGAGTTGCTAGAGAAGCTGATTGTACACACAAGCTGCCCGGGACTGGGATGGGGAGGGCTGCTGATTTCGAGCCACGTGAGAGCCTTTGGTGGACGGGCACAGGCAAAGCCCCACGGGCCCTTCTTCCTGGGCAGGGTCGGGACTGGGCGGCGGAGGCGCAGCTTCATCTTTCTCTTGGAACTTGTTATTTTGGTTCTCCTCCAAAAGCCTTCATCCAGATAAGAAGCCAATGACTGATTATAAAAATAAGAATAATTAAATTTGGCTCAAGAAATAGATTGTCCAACTGTTCTGCCTTGGTATTTTTTGAATATCCAAGGCCTTTACAACGAAAGAAACAAAGCGCATCTCTCAATCTCCCGACAAAAGCGAACTCCTTTTTTTTGCTCCAAATGCTACGACCTGAAGAATGGCTGCAGATTGAGATATCAAAAATCTCAGAAAAATATATAATATATTTGTATATCTCTGTATGTCTATTATTTAAATTTCACATTCCTTTAAAAGTGGTTATTCAGTCAGTAGCTGCTGAAGGAGGCTCTTCTGCTGGGCCTGGGGGGTCTGTGGTCCTGACGTGGGCTTTTGAGTTCCCAGTGGACCAGGCTGGTTCAGGTAAGGGTCCCCGCCTACCAGATTCACTGTACACTGGACGTCAGCAAACACCTGAACCTGTTGCACCTGCTGGAACACAAATAAAAGATGTGTTTAGACAGAAGGGTCTGCCCCCCCGGCTTATGAGTGGGTACTACTTGAAGTGGAAACTCACTAGAGCATTCCTCTAGTCTGTAGTCACCACAGAGAAGAACTCTTCTGTCTTCTTGTCCTACAAAAAGAAAATCGCTGCACTCATTTTGCTCAGGGTTCTGGAAAGTTCACACTTTAAAAATAAAATCAAAATTGGAATGGTCACGCCTCCTATAGGGTTGCCATCAATATCGAAAGTGAGTATCATTACTAACATTGCCAAGATTGGGAGAAGCCCAGTTTCAGAGTCTGGGTATCCAGTGGTAGGTTTTAAAAAATACATGGTATTTGGAAAACTGGTTTAAAACCATTCTATGGATGATTTCAGTAGGATAAAAAAATCTTTATGAGGTCAATGAAAAATTAAGGGCTTTCAACCAGTATTAGCAAAACAAAACCACAACTCAATAATGGGACATCAGCATCTAAGGTTAATGTCCAAAAGATTTTTGTAATATTTAAATGTATTATTACATAGCTCTTTCACATATTGGCTTTCGCATTACAGCAAATTATCATTAGAACAATTTTATATTTGACTTTTTTCCCCTGATAGACAATCCATTTAAACACATGAGCTAAAAATAACAGTAAGTCTACTAGCCTTGAGAACAGTGTGAATTTTCCCTTCACTACTTTCAGTAATAATACACTTATTCCTTAAAAATGTCTAAAGTTGTACAGTTCTAGCATATTCTATAGGGAAAACAAAGCCAGAAGTTAGTCTTTACCAACCAGCTTTATTAAAAAGTTGTTCGTAGAACGGATTAAGGCCAATACTGCACTTGTAAATGTTACAGACCAGGAATGGAGATGCCTTATAAGGCGTCTAAGTGCATCTAACTGTCTCAAACTTTTGACAAGCTTGTGTCTCCTGTTTAATAGATCATAAAGTATTTTAGATTAGTGGTGTATTTTTTTTGGTCATTTATCACTAATTCATAGCAATTACACTCAGCTTTTCTGAAAACTTTTCTATCCTAATGAAATAAAAGTTGTTTTCCACCAACTTTCATTAGCCAAATGTCAAATGTCCTATGCATCAAATTTAGACATCAGTCTGGCCCCTGGTCTCCTATGCTCTTAACCCATTTACATCTCCACTTTCTTCCCTCTCAGATAAGGCAGACAGCCCCTGAGCTGAGTTTCCTAGTGCCTAAGGAATAAATCTCTAGTTAGATTAGCACTGCTTTTCTTCTCTTCCCCTTTCCCTAGTTTCCCGAATGTGGCTTCCAGCTCCTACTTGCTCCCATTTGTTACCGCCTCCTCTGGGCTCTTTCTCCTGTGTCTGTAACATACCAACGCTCCCAGTCTGTTCTCCAGCTGCCTCTGTGCCCTCGCCCCGCCTTTGTGCTCTATAATGTCGCATTCTGACTCTTTCCTTCTAGAGCTTCACCAGGCCTTCCTCTCTTCCTAGGTCAATGATTCCCCTGCCATCCCTCTTTCTGCTCCTCTGTTCTCTGTGTTCTCTTCCTGTTCTCTCCTGTCTTACCTCCTCCCCAACCCATCTCTGTTCCCCAATACAGCTAGTCCCACTCCTCCCCTAGTCCTCCTCTCATCTTTTCTTCTCCCTTTCTGTACATCTGTCTTTATATTTCTATATAACTCACTCCCCAGCTGCTGTCTGGTTAAATACAAAAACACTGGAGCAAAAAGAGATTTCATGATTGGCCACAACAGAAAGAAGATTCTACCACTGAAACTTCACATGAGCACAAACTATAGTTTGTTTTTAGGTAATAATTTTTAAAAAAGTCAACATATAAAATGTCATGTTTATGTTTCTACATATGAAATATTGGGGCAGAGCATAAAGTGTTTTTGTCCCCAAATTCTTAAAAAGTTCTTGGTAAACGCATGATAAAACAAACTAGAAAGTTCTGCTTCTTTAAAACTAAAAACTTTTTAAAAGATAGTCTAGGGTGGGCATGGAGGCTCATGCCTCTAATTCTAGGCTGAAGCAGGAGGATCACTTGAGGCCAGAAGTTTGAGACCAGTCTGGGCAACAGAGCGAGACCTGTCTCTACAAAAAATAAAAAAATTAGCTGGGTGTGGTGGTGTTTGCCTGCAGTCCCAACTACTGAGGATGCTAGGTGGGAGGATCACTTCAGCCCGGGAGGTTGGGGCTGCAGTGAGCTGTGATGGTGCTACTGCACTCCAGCCTGGGCAATAGATCAAGACTCTGTCTCAAATAAATTAAAAAAGTGTATTATTGAAAATAGAGAAAATTGAGAAGACTAAACAAACTCTAAAACCCATTTCAGCCATTTTAAACAATCACTTAAAAGGGGGTGTCTTAGACCAGTCCACAAAGGACTTCATATATTACCACAACTTCTCAGACAGGCAAAGCGTGACACAAAAAAAGCCTGAGGTCTTCCAGGTGAGAGGATTGGTGTGACAACTGAGTCACAACCTCTGGAGATTTGCTGGCATAGTTTTTACTTCAGTTCAAATACCGTTTCAGGGCAGAGCTCTAGAACTTTAAAACATGGTTGTCTGGGTTTAACTAATTTGTCGAGCTGCCCAGTAATGTTTCTGTGGGTTTGAGACTTTCAAAAACATCTGATGAATGAAGAGTCTTCATTTCCCTGATCTTAAAATGCCTTCTCTCTCTCCGTCTCTTTTTTTTTTTTTTTTGAGACAAAGTCTCCCTCTGTCGCCCAGGCTGGAGTGCAGTGGTGTGATCTTGGCTCACTGCAACCTCCACCTCCTGGGTTCAAGCAATTCTCCTGCCTCAACATCCTGAGTAGCTGGGACTACAGGTGCCTGCTACCATGCCTGGCTAATTTTTGTATTTTTAGATAGGGTTTCTCCAGGTTGGCCAGGCTGGTCTCAAACTCCTGACCTCAAATGATCCGCCTGCCTCAGTCTCCCAAATTGCTGGGATTACAGGTGTGAGGCACCGCACCCAGCCAAAATGCCTTCTCTTTACCTTCAGAGGACTCAGATCCTATTTCCTAATTCTTAGACTGTGAACCCAGTCTTCCCACTAATCTTTGCCCTTCTCAACTGGCCAGTACATCTCCCTTCACTTTCTCCTTCCCAAGATGAAGCCTAAACTAGCACTTCTATTGATGTGCCCTTTCACTCTTATGGTCCATAGGGTTGAATCCAAATCCCTTAGTTTAGCATTCAAGGCCTCTGGAAATTTGCCCCATACCACTTTACCAATTTTAATTCCTATGTATTCTACTTATAAACATTTTACCTTCAGTGGATTTGGTTTCCAGGACTATGCTAAGATACTACTATTTCCCTGCTTCTGTGGCCTCTACTTCCAGTTCTTTCTACTTCTGGATCTACCTCTGCACCAGCCTCCAACAACTACCATCCTCCTTTCCTTCCCTTTGCCTTGGTAACTATCCTTCAAGGCTCAGTTCAGTTCTATCTCTTACAAAAATGCTCTTCTGACCATCTCAGCAATTTCTCCTTTCTTTGAATGCTTATGGTTTCATTACTTGTAACATAAATTTAATAATTTACCTTCTTTGATTATGTGCATATATTGATGTGTTTTATCTTTCAATAGTCCCTAACTGGCATGGCAGAAACAGTGTGGACTTTGGCAGTAGAAAGAACTGGGTTTGAACCTCAGCTCTTTCTCTTTCTACTATTGTGAATGGTACATGTAGTTAAACCGCTTCATGTTCAGTTTCTTCATCTGTGAAGAAAAGGAGTACTACCTCCTTCATAGGGTTACAGTGAGGCTTAAATGAGATAATGCATACAGTGCATAGCACACTGCCTGGCAAACTACAAGCATTTCACAAACGAAGCTTCCTTTTCTCACTTCTCCCCACAGTTCACCTGAAGGGGATGGAACATATCTTATGTGTCTTCCTATTGCCATCTGTGGCATATTGCCTGTGTTAAAAATGTTTAAGAGACTAAACTTCAGCCAGGTGTGGTGGCTCACACCTATCTCAGCACTTTGGGAGGCCAAGGCAGGTGGATCACCTTAGGTCAGGAGTTCGAGACCAGCCTGGCCAACATGGCAAAATCCCGTCTCTACTAAAAATACAAAAAAATTCGCCAGGCATGGTGGTGGGCCCCTGTAATCCCAGCTGCTCAGCAGGCTGAGGCAGGAGAATTTCTTGAACCCGGGGGCTGGGTGGAGGTTACAGTGAGCAGAGATCACACCACTTCACTCCAGCCTGGGCTAAAGTTCAACCAAAGTTACCAAAGTGAATCAAGCCCTTCCTCTAAAATTTCTAAATTAGGTTAATATAAGAAAGCGCTTGCTGTTTGTGCTGTTTTGAAACATACTTCTTAGGAGGTGAAGTATATAGCAGGCACTCTGTTTCGTCTGAAATTACTGGGATCTTCTGAGGCATTTTGATTACAGATGAGCTTTTAACACTGTGCTTATTTACACAATCACAATTAGTGGCCACCATTTGTGATCACTTGATCTTATCTAAGCACTGAGTTAAATCATCTGAACTTATCTCATTTAATCCTCTCAACAATCCTATAAGTAGGTATCATGTTAGTTCTGTGGTTATACAGCAGCTCAGGAAAGCGCTATAACATGCCCAGGACGACACAGCTAAGAAGAGCAGAGGCAGGACTCACGCCCAGGTCTGACTCCCAAGGTCAGGCTCTTAATGATGCTACACAATGACCTCTGTGTATCCAGAGTACGTCTGACCGCTCTGGGCTTAGAATTGCCTTACTGACCTGGGTTCCATCTGCTTCTGTTTTGAGAAGGTCAGTGGATGAGAGCTGGTTGCAGTAGAGGCCTGTGTGTCTCAGTGCGGGATCATTTATCTATTAAAGGTAAATACAAGATCAAATTATAAGCTAGTTGTTTAAGCTGAAAACCAAATTCTTCAATGGAAAATAATCTCACTCACAGAAAGTAATGGCAGCACAGCAAAAATGAAAAGCTTAGCAATTAACTGTGTTGTTACAAGCCAGGATGGTAGTTGCCCTTGTGGAGGTAGAGAGTGTATAAGGAAGAAGGGGAACCTCTGGGGCACTGATGACACTCTGTTTCTGATCCGAGTGGTTTTCAGGTGTGTTCAGTTTGTGAAAATCCATTGAGTTGTACACTTTTCTCTATATTCTTATATAAGATACTTTAATAAAAAGTTAATTCACACATACACATGTTTACTAGTGATAGACTCCCACTTTGGTCAAGATTTAGTAATAGGGATCAGACTTATTCTCCTGCCTCAATCAGCTAAAAAAACAGACAACAGCCCAGGTGCGGTGGCTCACGCCTGTAATCCCAGCACTTTGGGAGGCAGAGGCAGGTGAATCACCTGAGGTCAGGAGTTCCAGACCAGTCTGGTCAACATGACGAAACTCTGTTTCTACTAAAAATACAGAAAAAAAAAAAAAAAAAAAAAAATTAGTGGGGCATGGTGGCATGCGCCTGTAATCCCAGCTACTCAAGAGGCTGAGGCATATCGCTTGAACTGGGAGGCAGAGGTTGCAGCGAGCCGAGATCACACCATTGCACTCCAGCCTGGGCAACAAGAGCAAAACTTCGTCTCAAAACAAACAAACAAAACCCCCCAAAAACCAACAACCAGACACGAAACAAAGGCACTTAAGACATTAGACAAAGGTAATGAAGGACAGTGATCCCTAACAATTCAACAGTCCCTACTGTGGCAACTGCCCAGCCTACTGCCTGGAGTGTATTTCCAGCTACACCATGGATAAAGGGAACCCAAGCAGCAGCTGGCAGGCTCCCTGAGTTAAGGAGATGCAGCTAGAACCCTCAGAGCAGAATATGAGAGAGAGTTCTGGAATAGATCTGCAGTGGTCCTCAAGTCTATAGCTCAGTACTCATCAGCTTATAGATGCAGGGGAAAGAATCACCTGAATAGATGAAATGGAACAATTTCCAAAGATCCCACAGGCCTGGGAATAGGTCCTGACTCCCATGCCCCCCGCCACCTACAGAGTGGAAAACATCATAATTCATGTAGTATCATGTAGCATAATAGAATGGTTTTACCTTGGTGATAAGGTTAAAATTAGCTCAAGAAAAAATACTGCTTTGGTCGCACTAAACAAAAAAGCAAGGATCAAACTTTCCAAGTAACCTAACCATTTCCTAGAACAAAGCTCAAGAATATTTGTAGGAATATAAACAAGGTAAAATTCATGTCTGGTATCCAATAAAAAATTACCAGGCATGCAAAGAGGCAGAAAAATATGATGCATAAAGAGAAGGAAAGTCAACTGAAATCAATTAAAAAATGGTGCTGATAATAGAACTGATAGGTGAGAAATATCAGGACAATTATTATAATAATCATATTCCATTTGTTCAAGAAACAAGAGGAAAGACTGAATAGATAAGTTGGAGACATGGAAGATATAAAAAGGATCCAAATATGACTGCTAGATGTGAAAACTTATATCTGAGATGAAAAATACACTGGATAAACAGATACTGCAAAAGAAAAAATCAGTGTACCTGAGGCTACAGTAATATAAATGATCTAAAATCGAAGAAAAAATAACTGAACCTTATCCCACTCCCCCAAAGTCCCCCAAACCCAGAGAATCAGTGAATGTGTGACAATTTCAAGTGGCCTATTACACATGCAACTGAAGTCTCTGAAGGAGAGTGAGGATGGTGACAAAAATTATTTGAAGAAATAATGGTCAATATTTTCCAAAATTTGGCCAGGAATGGTGATTCATGCCTGTAATCCGGAACTTTAGGAGGCCGAAGTGGGCAGATCACCTGAAGTCGGGAGTTCAAGACCAGCCTGACCAATATGGTCAAACCCCATCTTTACTAAAAATTCAAAAATTAGCTAGGTGTGAGGGTCTACCCCTATAGTCCCAGCTACTCAGGAGGCTGAGGCAGGAGAATTGCTTGAACCTAGGAGGTGGAGGCTACAGTGAGTGGAGATTGTGCCACTGCACTCCAGCCTGGGCAAGAGAGTGAGACTCTGTCTCAAAAAAATAAAAAAACCCACAAAAAAACAAAAAATGACAACAAAAGAATTTAATGAAGATTATATGGTCATGAATCAATAAGCTCAATGAACCCCAAGAATAAGAAATATTAAGAAAACACACCAAAGCATATCATAATCAAATTACTCAGAACCAGTGGTGAAGAGAAAAATCTTAAAATCAGCCAGAGAGGGAAAAACATCAACCATACATGGCAGAACAAAGATAAAATGTCTCATCAGAAATACTGTAGTGGAGAAACATCTTTAAAGCACTGAAAGCTGAAACTGCCAAGCTGGAGTTTAGGGGAAAGAACATTCAAAGATAAACGTGAAAGACTTTTTCAGACACAGAAAGGCTAAAAGAATCATTAGCAGCAGGCCTGCACAATAAAAATGTTAAAGCAAGACCCTCAGGTAGAAGGAAAATAATACCAGAAATTTAGAACTACAAAAAGGAATGCAGAAAATTGAAAGTGGTGACTATGTGGGTAAATATAGAAAAGATATAAAAACACATGTTTGAAAGTTTTCTTTAAATTTAAGTTTTCTTTAAACAGTCAAAAGTTTACAAGTAGAATTTACAAATTTATAATTGACTAAAGAAAAAATAAATCACAGGGAATAGAACATATGTAGACATGATATGTATGACAACAGCAGCACAAGAGGGACAAGATATAAATAAATTGTAATGAGATTCTTATACATGAGGTGATATAATATCATTTGAAGATCGACTGTGATAAGCAAAATACATATACAACAAATCCTAAAACAACCACTAAAATAGCAAAACAGTTTTATACAGCTAATACGGCAACAAAAAAGAATATTCAATTAAACAAAAAAAGATAAAAAATGGGACAGAAAACCCCAAATAAGATGGGATATTTAAAATCCATATCAATATCAATAACCATGTTAAATGTAAATGGACAAATAACTCCAATTAAAATATGAAGATTGTTGAATTAAAATAAAAGAGCTTAGTTAAAATAAAAAGTTGCTGAGTTAAAATACAAAAGCAAGACCCAACTACATACATTAGAAACCCACTTAAGCCGGGCGCGGTGGCTCAAGCCTGTAATCCCATCACTTTGGGAGGCCAAGGCGGGTGGATCACGAGGTCAAGAGATCAAGACCATCCTGGCCAACATGGTGAAACACCGTCTCTACTAAAAAGTACAAAAAACAATTAGCTGGGCATGGTGGCGTGCACCTCTGGTCCCAGCTACCCAGGAGGCTGAGGCAGGAGAATTGCTTGAACCCAGGAGGCAGAAGTTGCAGTAAGCAGAGATCCCGCCACTGTACTCCAGTCTGGCGCCTGGCAACAGAGCAAGACTCTATCTCAAAAAAAAAAAAAAAAAAGAAACCCACTTAAAATATTATTTTTACCTTATTTATTATACTTTAAAATTATTTTGTTTTAATCTAATGGAGATAATAATTCTAATAACTGAATAACAAAAAGAAACAATCCTAGCTTTAGTTCTTTTATTTTGCTGTCAGACACAGATCACTAAGTTGTTGTTTTTTTCTTTTGCTAACTTCCTTAGGCTTACTAAGGACAGACATGGGGATTAAAAAAAAATCATCCGAAAAAGGAAATCTATAAAAAAGTATGCACAATTTTTTGACAGAAACATGTATGGTGCATCTTTTACACACTTCTTTTGTCCTGTGATTAAAATGATCCTTTGTTCATGTTGTGTCTTTCCCAACTTGTACATATGCATGTCCCACAAGGGATATATATAAACACATTATACACTGTGTTTATATATTTTTATGATTTGTTATAAATTATGGCTGCATGCTAATAGCCTCGTTACTATAGCATACTTTGTGGTTGCTGATACAAATAATTAGAATAGCAACTATTGGGAGTTACTCCAATAATCTTAAATATTGTTTTGAATTTAGTCATTCTCTTCTAAAAATCTGTAAGAGGCTCCAGGATAAATTCCAAACATTTAGATGGCATGCAATATATCCAAAAAGCTTACCACATAACTTCTTCTCTAAATATAATATAAATATCTCCTTAACATTAATTAGCCTTTCAACCTCTATCCTGCCTAGGTCATGCTATGATAACCAATCTCGAATGTTCTTTTTCTATTCTGTTTAGGGAACTTTTTCATAATGACTTTTTTGACCAGGCCTTTTTTTTCTTTTAAGCCCTCATCAATTGTGCATACACCCCTCATCTGACAGAAACATGTATGGCCCATCTTTTACACATTTCTTTTGTCCTATGATTAAAATGACCCTTTGTTCATGTTGTGTCTTCCCCAACTTGTACATATGCATGTCCCACAAGGCTATCTTTGTACACAGTAGTTACTGAATCAATGCTTATTGAATTAAAAGGTAGGAATGAAGAAAATGTGTTCAGAATATAAAGGAATATTCCAAGCCAATATATTACACGTATTGTTTTTTTTTCTTTTGAGACAAAGTCTTGCTCTGTTGCCTAGGCTGGAGTGCAGTGGTGCGATCTTGGCTCATTGCAACCTCTGCCTCTGGGGTTCAAGCAATTCTCCTGCCTCAGCCTCCCGAGTAGCTGAGAGTAAAAGTCCACACCACCATGCCCAGCTAATTTTTTTGTATATATTTTTTAGTAGAGACGGGTTTCACCATGTTGGCCAGACTGGTCTTGAACTCTTGATCTTGTGATCCACCTGGTTCGGGCTCCCAAAGTGGTGGGACTATAGGTAGGCATGAACCACCACGCCTGGCCATGTACTGTTTTATGATAAATCTAAAACACTAAAATCTCATGAAACTAAAATCTTATTTGTAAAGTCTGTCAAGGCCGGGAGTAGTGCCTCACACCTGTAATCCTAGCACTTTGGGAGGTTGGGACAGGAGGATTGCTTGAGTCTGGGAGATCAAGACCAGCCTGGGCAACATAGTGAGATCTTATTTCTGCAAATAGCAAAAAAATTAGCTGGGCAAGGTGGCATGTGCCTGTAGTCCCAGCTACTTAGGAGTCTGAGGTGGGAGCATCTCTTCAGCCTGGGCAGTCAAGGCTGCAGTGAGCTGTAATTGCACCACTGACCACTGCACTCCAGCTTGAGTGACAAAGTGAGACTCCATCTAAAAAAAAAAAAGAACTTGTCAAAATTTTTCATTGTATATCTAAGGGCCAGTAATTATTAAAAGTTAATGGGAAAGAATAAAGAAGTATGGCTATTTCTGATGAGTAACTGTCAACATACCTGATTTTCCTCAGCATAATGAACTGTGATGTGGTGTGGCATGTGTGTGGCAAGTGTGCCAGCTGTGCCACTTACCTGCTCAGGGCACACAGTATTCATTCCTGGCATCTGCAAAGAGCTCATCTGCATCTGGCCCATCATTGGGTTCATGTTCTGAACATTCGTATTTCCACCTGCCATGGACACGGTGATGCTCATATTGTTGTATACTCCTGGCTGTGCAGGCGTGGGCTGATTCTGAACAGCTTGACTAAACACACTGTAAACTCAAAAACAATCCAGATTACATCCACTGATCATGAACAAGGGGATAATGTGACTAGATTCTGTTTCCAAATAAAATATGTTACTTCCTTAAATTGCATGGACTGTATCTTCTTAAAATACATAAAAATTGAACATAATTCAGATACATTCTGAACTTTACATAAGGAGTTAAATAATGGAAAAGAACTCATTTTAAGCAACAATTATCTGGCACAATATCTGAGATGCTAGGATATACTTATCTAAATAATTAAGAAAGGAAGTTTTCCATGTAAGTAAATCTTCTAGGTAACTGACATTTACCTATCTAACCAGAGAGTGTCCTATTTAAGCAAATTGTCTGGCATATATATATATATATATATATTTTTTTTTTTTCAATAAATGTTCACTGAATGAATTAACATAAGAATGAATGATTCAAAGACAGCATATTTAAATTGTGTTTGCTTGTGTAGCCTCTTAGACTTAATACTTCAGGGGAATGATGGTATCTTGTTCCATTTATTTCTATTAACATGTGACATATGGCAGGCACTCAGTAAATACCTGATGAATAAATGAATTATGGCATGGGTTATTATTCAGTGCTGTTACATGATGCAGTTCAGATTGTTTTTTATTTTATTACTGGTTTTGTTGTATCTAAGCCAGTGAAGTGGCATAGATTTTTGGAAGCGTAGTGCAGAGACCATCTACAAGAGAATACCCTGGGACTTGTTGACAACTGAGACTCCCAGGTTTTATTCAAGCCCTGGTGAATCACATTTTGTAGGGATGGGTATAGAAAGGTGCATCTTTAACTATTCATGCACACTAAAATCTGAAAGCCTTTTTTCAACGTCCTATAGCTTGTTGTCACTTCTCAAGGTTTTAGCTTCTGGTCGCTTTCAATATGCTATAAATTAAGAGAAAACCAGATGTATATAATCAAATGTTTTTAGGCAGCAAATTTAATCCTTTTAAAGACTTCCAAGGTCTTCTCAGGCCTGAACATAGCTTCGTGTATTTTCTAGGAAGCAAAATACATAAACAATTGTTTTTCAGAGAGCCTGTTTTACTGACTTCCTTCTTCATAGCCAAGTACTGGACTGCTGTTATGCCAAAGATCTCAAATGTCAAATCAGTCTCTATTAGTAAGAAGAACAGTAAGCAATAAACTCCAAGTAAATTCATCTTGACTCTTTTTATTTGAAACCTGAAAAGTTTCAGTGATACAGATATACACATTATTTAAAACCTGAAAAGTTTCAGTGATACAGATATACACATTCATAAATGATATGAATTCTGTCTTTCATAAGTTCTATAAACACCAAATATTTTATGACTATATATTAATTGTTAACAATAAACTGCTGGTAAAATTCCATCTATTTTCATGTTAATTCTATAGAATTTGATCTTAAAAATAATTTTCCCCATCAATAGTTTATCTTTTCCTTGCTAGCTCTTAGTGTTAAGAAGAATATACTGACATTTACAGTTTCCAGTAGACTAAGGTAATCATACTGAATTGACAGGCCAAGAAACAGGCTATTTATCATGTCTGAAGAAAAGTACAAAATTTTCCCCCAAGTAATTATAAAATACAAATGCCTACACTGTGCCCCCCACAAGCACAGTGTATATGCTTGTGGGGCAGTGTTCCCACAACTAAAGGCGAGAGAAAAGCCTACTAGTATACGCCTATTTTCTTTTTTTTTTTGGAGATGGAGTTTTGCTCTTGTTGCCCAGGCTGGAGTATAATGGCACGATCTTGGCTCACTGCAACCTCCGCCTTCCAGCTTCAAGCGATTCTCTTGCCTCAGCCTCCTTTACAGGCATGCCCCACCACATCCAGCTAATTTTTTATTTTATTTTTTTTAGCAGAGATGAATTTCCACCATGTTGGTCAGGCTGGTCTCAAACTCCTGACCTCAGGTGATCCACCTGCCCCGACCTCCCAAAGTGCTGGGATTACAGGCATGAGCCACTGGGCCTGGACTCTATGCCTATTTTCTAATGAGAACATTTCTGCCTTAGACAGTGCTCGTTTGTCAATTGATAAATAAGTCACCACTGTGGAGGAGTAAGGCTATGTAAGTTAATGCATGCAGAAGCTTCAAGGACTGCAATGATGTCATACTTATTGAAAAAAATTTAGGGCTTAATTTCCTTTCAAACTAATATTTGGGACTATATATTAGTTTAAGTTCTTTCAAACTGATCCTGCCAATACTTCCATTTTAGCATCTTTCATCAAAGGAAGACCAAGCTCTTCCGCAGCTGCAATCACTCTCCTAGGTCCTAGAAAGACATCTGGGTTCATTGGCACCTAACATCCAACACTTACAGGCCCTCTTTCGCACTCTGTTTTCCTGCCTGCTTTGTGGCAGCTATCACAGTTTTCTCAGAGTAGCGCTAGGTATTTGGTAGCCACTAAATGATGGAAAAAAAGAGAAGGATGAATACTCTGGCCCAGAGTGGATTCCACAGATATTACAGGTATTAATAAGCAGTGAAGTCCCTGGTCAAATAAGTCTGAGAAACAAAAGGTTAAACAACAGGACCTTTTTTTTTTTTTTTTTGAGATGGAGTTTTGTTCTTGTTCCCCAGGCTGGAGTGCAATGGCACGATCTCGGCTCACCGCAACCTCCACCTCCTGGGTTCAAATGATTCTCCTGCCTTGGCCTCCCAAGTAGCTGGGATTACAAGCATGTGCCACCACACCTGGCTAATTCTGTATTTTTTGTAGAGACGGGGTTTCTCCATGTTTGTCAGGCTGGTCTTGAACTCCTGATCTCAGGTGATCTGCCCGCCTTGGCTTCCCAAAGTGCCAGGATTACAGGCGTTAGCCACTGTGCCCAGCAACAGGACTTCTTATCCTTTAAAACGCTAATAAGCAATGGTATTCTCCCATCAAACAAATCTTACACAGAAGCACTACCCAGTTCCGGGACACACAGGTTTGTTTAACCATTTCTTTCTCTTGCCACCAGAAAGATAATGACAACGAATCACATTACACTATCTCTGAACTCTATTACATCATTCTACTTAATGATTCATGTTTTAATTCTCTCTAACCTGCCCCCTCACCAACTAGACTCTTCATTATTTGGCAGCAGGTTGTTTTTCAGTGTTCCTCACGGTATCTTGTGTTGTGTGACAGAGACAGTGAGTGGTCACTGTCTTCAGGTGATATATGCTAATATACAATGCTTACGTTGACTAATAAGCTTCTGCACATGAACTAAATGAGCAAGTGTGAGTGTTTCAAGAGTTGGTGGTAACTGTTTTCTTTCCCAAACAATTTGGAAAGCCAAAGTTCGCAGAAACTACTAAAATACAACAAAAACCTGTATCCATATTTAAATCTGAATTCAAGATGTTGACTTAGGGAGTATTTGCACTCATTTGTTCAATAGATGTATATGAAGGGCCTCCCTGCTCCAGAGGATGGAGATAAAGAGACAATAAAAAACAAAGTCCTTGCTCTTATGATGCTTATATTCTAGATGGAAGAGACAAATCACAAATAAATAGACTATCACACAATATGTCAAGTATTAATCACTATGAAGAAAAATAAAGAATGGAAAGGAGGCCCCAGGGGTAGAAAGAGGTATTATTTCAGAAATGATGGTCAGGGAAGTGTAGTAAGATGACATTTAATGTCTGTGTCTAATAAAGTGACATTTAAGGAAAGACTTAAAAAGTGTGAGACAAACCATGTGGCCACTGAGGGAAGAACATTCCAGCAGAGGGATTAAAAAATGCAAACATCCTGAGTTTGCAGTGTACTTAGCACATCTGAGGAACAGAAGGATAAAAGGAAGCCAGTGTGGCAGAGTGAGCGATGAAAATAGCAGATGGATCAGAGAGGTATCCAGGAACAAGATGATGTGAGGTTTTACGGGCCCTATTTTGTATTTTGAGTAAGGTGGGGAGCTACTGAATGAGTTGTGCATAAAGGACTGCCTCATGTTTTAAAAGCATGGCTCTAGCTACCATGTGGAGATTAAATGACGGTGGAGGAAGGGCGGAAACAGAAGAGGAACCTACTGCAATGGCCCAGGAAAATGATGATGGTGGCTTGCACTAAGGTGCATAAGTGGAATAGGTAAGAAGAGAGAGGTGCTAAGAAGCTGACATGATTTGCCGATGTATTGGATGTGGGATGTGAGAGAGAGAAAGATTCTTCTTCTGAAAAAGAAAGTGGAAAATGGAGTTGTCATTTACTGAAATGGGAAAGAGTTTAACCCAGAGGAGCAGGTCTGGTTAAAATATCATTTCAGTTTTCATCATGTTAAGTTTGAGATGCCTATTAGACTTGTAAGTGGAGATATTGGTTGGGTGGCTGGATATACAGTATGGTGCTATCTGTGCTGGAGGTTTAAATCTGGGAGTCATAAGCATAGAAAACAGGCATTAACAATAGTAAGATGGGTAATGTAACCAAAAGAGGGAGTGGGTATAGGGAAGAGGTCCTAGAATAAACTCTGGGCCCTCAAATGGAGGTCACGGAGCTGAGGAAGATCCTCAAGGAGATTAAGTGACAGGAGGAGAGTCACTTTTCTCAAGAGAGAGAGTTGTTCTAGAAACCAAATGAAGAGCTTCAAGAACGGATAAACACTCAAATATGTCAAATGCTACTGATGAACATTGCTTTTGGCACTGAAGAGGACAATGAACCATCTTGACAAGGATACTTTCTGTGAAATGATAGAAATGAAAGCCTGATTAGTTCAACAAGGAGTGGGAGTAGAGGAAGTAGATACAGTATAATCTTTTAAGGAATTTAACTATAAAGGGGAGCAGAGAAATAGGTTATTGAGACATGTCAGCATGACTGTTTTTTTTTTTCCAAGCCATATTTCAGTGCTTAGGTGGAGGTATGAAGTAAGAATTTAGTTGGATTTCATTAGGGAGAAACTTGCCAGGCACAAGTGCAACAGAGGGAGAGCTGGGCAAAGGGGTTGAGAGTGCCTGTAAGGGAGTGATTATAATGATGGGCCACAAAATCCAAAGTGAGTTTAGGAAGTTGGGATTAGAATACATTAGGAGACTAAATTCTTCTTGTATTACGAATATGGTTCCATTTCTACTTAATTTATACATGGTCCTCATTGAGAGTTATACAGTTCTCTAATATGAAGATTTTCTCTCACCTTTCAATGAACTTTAAAAGAATACAGTCTTGTGTTTTCAACTTTAACTGCCTTACTTATTATGTTGTCAGATCAGACAGCTTCCCTGTCATTAAAACTAAGACACAACCAAATTAAAATTCTTATAAAACTCAGAGTGATGTGTGAAAAGTTCAGCAGCCAGGATTTGGAGGAAAAAAAAAAAGACTTTAGTGAGATAATTCTAAGTAAGATGGGTAAGTCAAGGTCACTAAAAATCTAGAGATTTAAAAGGAGTAAGCCTTAAAAACTTTTGGTTATTGTTATAAAGTCTTTAAACACACCGAGAAAAATGAAACTTGTGTGCCCACTACTTAGCTCTATCGAATTCCGACATCTTGCCATTCTTGGTTTTAGATTTATAAGATTTTAAAGTGTTCTTATAAAGAAAACTTTTTAAAAAGTACCCATTTCTACGTCTGTCCCAGGGAAGCTCTGCTACTGATGTGAGCTCATCATATTCTGCAGGTGTGCTCAGGTTAGAATGGAAAGGTTGGGGCCACTAGATCACTTTTGTGTACTCTCAGCACATAAATCTGCCTTAAAAGTGACTTGCTACTTAGAAGATTTAATAATCATTTTTCTTTGCTGATAATATAAAATGTAGTTCTTTCCATAATGCAAATGGAAGTAGCCAATAATCTTCTACTTAGACTATGAACACAATCAGCCCATGAAAGCACAGCCATTCTTATGTGCTGCTTTCTGTCTCCACAGATTTGTCTTTTTGGGGAAACGTCACATAAATGTAGCTGGCCTTCTTTCACTTTGCATAATGTTTCTGAGGTTCAACCACTGTAGCATTTATCAGTATCAGGGATTTATCACAGTTATCAAGGATGCTCATATATAAAAACTGCCCCCTTACTTGTTGTTTCCTATTGCTCCTTGCTGCCAGGCCTTCATGTCTGGTGACTGATACCCGGAAGCAGGTGGAGTTTGCTGGAGCAGAGAGCTCTGAGGAGGAGGGATTGGCATCGGCACCATGGAGCTCCCAGGGCTTAGAGATGGAGCAAAGTTGGCCTCACCCTGGGGAACCATTCCTGCAAATTGACACAGATTAATTTATGTTGATATACTATAAATTTATTAACCCCATAAATGAAAAAACTCAAAAGGACCTGTCACAATATATTTACAAATAACTTTTGAATTTGCCTTGTCATGTGTAAGGCAATATTTACAAATATTGTATTCAACAGAGCATGGAAAAAATTAGTATCTTAAACGAGGGCAAGAAATCTCAGCAAAAACCAATAGATAAATAAATGTAAGCTTGGAATAATGCTTTCCATTCCCCAAGAAGTTGATTTAGGCAGCAGAATTGTGTATGATCTGTTTCTGTTCTTTTTTGCTAATATGAATTTCTAAGTGTAAAAATATGTATGAACATACATGATAAATTACTTGTGTAGTAAATTAAACTTTTTCTTTTTTTTTTTTTCAAGACGAGTATTGCTCTGTCACCCAGGCTGGAGTGCAGTAGCTCAGTCTCAGCTTACTGCAACCTCTGCTTCCTGGGTTTAAGCAATTCTCCTGCATCAGCCTCCCAAGTAGCTGGGACTACAGGAACCCACCACTGCACCTGGCTAATTTTTGTATTTTTAGTAGAGACGGGGTTTCACCATGTTGGCCAGGCTGGTCTTGAACTCTTGACCTCATGATCCACCTGCTATGGCCTCCTGGCCACAAATTAAACTTGAATAAGGAAAAAAATAGTTAAGAAAAAGCCATGTGTGGCTGGGTGCGGTGGCTCATGCCTGTAATCCCACCACTTTGGGAGGTAGAGGTGGGTGGATCACCTGAGGTCAGGAGCTCGAGAACAGCCTGGTCAACATGAGAAACCCCACCTCTACTAAAGATACAAAAACGCCTATAATCCCAGCTACTTGGGAGGCTGAGGCATGAGAATGGCTTGAACCTGGGAGGCAGAGGTTGCAGTGAGATGATATTGCGCCACTGCATCCCAGCCTGGATGACAGAGCAAGGCTGTCTCAAAAAAAAAAAAAAAAAAAAAAGGCAAGTGTGAAATAAAAAATAATGAGAAAGTTTTGTGGGCCACTCTTTCCCTCTTCTTTCCTCCTTTTAAGCTTTATTCAGACATAATCTACACAACACGAAATTGACCCACTGTAACTGCATAATGCAATGATTTTTAGTAAATTTATAGAGTTGTGCAGCCATTACCACAATCCAGTTTAGAGAGCTAATCATTCCCCCAATTCCCTTGTACCTATTTGTAGTCAATCCTTGCTCCCACCCTTGTCCCAGGTAACCTTTGATCTGCTTTCTGTCTCTAAAAGATGTGCTTTTTTGGGGAAACTTCATGTAAATGTAGTCATACATGGTCTTCTGTGTCTGGCCTGCATGACCAGCATGTTTCGGAGGGTCTGCCATTTTAGAGCACTTGCAGTAGGCTGTTCCTTTTTATTTAGGATGATGCTTACTAGCAGCCATCTGACCTAAATGTCAAAACTCAACTGACCATAAAAGTAAGCGTTTATCTCTGAACTTTTTATTTTGTTTCAGTGATCTCTATGTTGACACTTGTACCAGAACCACATTGTCTTGATTGCTGTCACTTTACAGTAATTTTTGAAATTAGGTAGATATCCAACTTTGTTCTTCTTTTTAAAAATTGTTTTGGCTATTCTAGATCCTTTGCATTTTCATATACATTTTAGGATAAGTTTGTTAATTTCTCCAAAACGCATGCTGAAATTCTGATGGTAACTGCACTGAATTACGAGGTCAATTTTGAGTAAATTACCAGTTTTTGTTCAGTCTTTTTTCTCTGATTTCATTTTAGATAGTTTTCATTGTTATATCTTTAAGTTTACTAATTTTTTCTTCTGTAATTTCTAATCTGCTGTTTATCCCATCTAGCATTTTTTTTTAGAAAATCTCAGACACTATAGTTTTCATCTCTAGAAGTTTGACTTGGGTTTTGTCTATATCTTCCATGGCTCTACTTAACATGTTCAAGCTTCCTCTTGCTTCTTGAACATACAGAATTTATAATTGCTTTAATGTCTCTCTCTATTAATTCTATCATCTGTGTAATTTCTGAATTTTTGATTGACTGATTTTTTCCTCATTACAGGTTGTATTTGCCTACTTCTTTGCACATCTGGTAGTTTTAAAAATCAGATTCCAGACCTTGTGAATTTTACCTTGTTAGGCATTGGATTTTTTCTTTTCTTTTAAATATTTTTGACCTTTGTCTGGGCTGTGGTTAGGTTACACAGAAACAGTTTAATTCTTTTAGGTCTTGTGCCTAATGAGACGAGCAGAGTTTAGTTTATTTTGCCCACTACTGAGTAAACCATCTCTGAATATTCTACTTGATACCCTCTGAATTATGAGGTTTTCTACTCTGGCTGGTAGGAAGAGGAACTGGTCCCATGTGAACTTTGAAGACTGTTCCCTCTTATCTTTTTAGGTGGTTTTATCTGGCCTTGATTTGTACACATGTACATGCATGCCTGCGTGCACACAGCAGCTCTCAGCTGAAGACTTGAATGGGACCCTCTGCATATCTCACAATTCGCTGTGTAGTGCTGTCCTCTCTGGTATTGTGCCCTGCTACCTCTAGATGCCAGGGCTTTCCCAGACTCCCAGCTCCACCTCCTCAGCTCAGGGAAACAGCCTGGCTCCTGCTGGATTCCCCCTCCCTGCAGTGCAGTCTGGACAAGCTCAAAAACTACTGTTTAGGCTAGAACTTTCAATACTATGTTGAATAGGAGGGTGAGAGAGGGCATCCTTGTCTAGTGCCTGATTTCAAAGGGAATTCTTCCAGCTTTTGCCCGTTCAGTATGATATTGGCTGTAGGTCTGTCATATATAGCTTTTATCATTTTATGATACATTCCATCAATACCTAGTTTATTGAGAGTTTTTAGCATGAAGGGCTGCTGAATTTTATCGAAGGCCTCTCTGCATCTATTGAGATAATCATGTGGTTTTTGTCTTTGGTTCCGTTTATGTGATGGATTACATTTATGGATTTGCGTATGTTGAACCAGCCTTGCATCCCCGGGATGAAGCCTACTTTGTCATGATGGATAAGCTTCTTGATGTGCTGCTGCAATCTGTTTGCCAGTATTTTATTAAAGATTTTTGCATCGATGTTCATCATGGATGTTGGCCTGAAGTTTTCTTTTTTAGTTGAGTCTCTGCCTGGTTTTGGTATCAGGATGATGTTGGTCTCATAAAATGAGTTAGGGAGGATTCCCTCCTTTTCTATTGTTTGAAACAGTTTCAGAAGGAATGGAACCAGCTCCTCTTTGTACGTCTGGTAGAATTCGGCTGTGAACCCGTCTGGACCTGGACTTTTTTTGGTTGGTAGGCTATTGACTGCTGCCTCTACTTCAGCCCTTGTTACTGGTCTATTCAGGGTTTCAGCTTCCTCCTGGTTTAGTTTTGGTAGAGTACAAGTGTCTACGAATTTATCCATTTCTTCCTGGTTTACTGGTTTATCTGAGTAGAGCTGTCTGTAGTAATCTGTGATGGTAGTTTGTATTTCTGTGGGATCAGTGGTGATATCCCCTTTATCGTTTTTTATTGCATCTATTTGATTCTTCTCCCTTTTTTTTTTTTTTATTAATCTGGCTAGCACTCTGTCTATTTTGTTGTAAAGGGTATTCGATTAGGAAAGGAGGAAGTCAAACTGTCTCTATTTGCAGATGACATGATTGTATATCTAGAAGACCCCATTGTCTCAGCCCCAAATCTTCTGAAACTGATAAGCAACTTTAGCAAAATCTCAGGATACAAAATCAATGTGCAAAAATCACAAGCATTCCTATATACGAATAACAGACAAACAGAGAGCCAAATCAAGAGCGAACACCCATTCACAGTTGCTACAAAGAGAATAAAATACCTAGGAGTACAACTAACAAAGGATGTAAAGGACCTCTTCAAGGAGAACTACAAACCACTGCTCGATGAAATAAGAGAGGACACAAACAGATGGAGAAACATTCCATGCTCATGGTTAGGAAGAATCAATATCGCGAAAATGGCCATACTGCCCAAAGTAATCTATAGATTCAATGCTATCCTCATCAAGCTACCAATGACCTTCTTCACAGAACTGGAAAAAACCGCTTTAAAATTCATATGGAATCAAAAGAGAGCCTGCATAGCCAAGATAATCCTAAGCAAAAAGAACAAAGCCAGAGGCATCACACTGCCAGACTTCAAACTACACTACAAGGCTACAGTAATCAAAACAGCATGGTACTGGTACCAAAACAGAGACACAGACCAATGGAACAGAAGAGAGACCCCAGAAGAAACACCACACATCTACAACCATCTGATCTTTGACAAACCCAGCAAAAACAAACAATGGGGAAAGGACCCCATGTTTAATAAATGCTGTTTGGAAAACTGGCTAGCAATGTGCAGAAAGCAGAAACTGGACCCCTACCTGTCACCTTACACTAAAATTAACTCCAGATGGATCAAAGATTTAAACATAAAACCTAACACCATAAAAACACTAGAAGAAAACATAGGCAAAACCATCCAGGACATAGGCATAGGCAAGGACTTCATGACTAAAACACCAAAAGCAATGGCAATAAAAGCCAGGATAGACAAATGGGATCTAATTAAACTCCAGAGCTTCTGTACAGCAAAAGAAACCATCATTAGAGTGAATCAGCAACCAACAGAATGGGAAAAGATTTTTGCAATCTACCCATCTGACAAAGGGCTAATATTCAGAACCTACAAAGAACTAAAACAGATATATAAGAAAAAAACAACCCCATTCAAAAGTGGGTGAAGGATATGAACAGACACTTTTCAAAAGAGGACATATATGAGGCCAACAAACATATGAAAAAATGCTCAGCATCACTGGTCATTAGAGAAATGCAAATCAAAACCACACTGAGATATCATCTCACGCCAGTTAGAATGGCGATGATTAAAAAATCTGGAGACAACAAATGCTGGAGAGGATGTGGAGAAATAGGAACACTCTTGTACAGTTGGTGGGAGTATAAATTAGTTCAACCATTGTGGAAGACAGTGTGGCGATTTCTCAAGGACCTAGAAATAGAAATTCCATTTGACCCAGCAATCCCACTATTGGGTATATACCCAAAGAACTATAAATTGTTCTACTATAAAGACACATGCATACATATGTTCATTGCAGCCCTGTGTACAATAGCAAAGACCTGGAACCAACCCAAATGCCCATCAATGATAGACTGGACAAAGAAAATGTGGTACATATACATCATGGAATACTACGCAGCCATAAAAAACGATGAGTTCGTGTCCTTTGTAGGGACTTGGATGAATCTGGAAACCATCATTCTCAGCAAACTGACCCAAGAACAGAAAGCTAAGCACCATATGTTCTCACTCATAGGTGGGTGTTGAACAATGAGAACACGTGGACTCAGGGAGAGGAGCATCACACACAGGGGACAGTTGGGGGCGGGGTAGGGGAGAGAAAATGGGGGTTGGGGAGGGAAGCAGGGGTGGGGAGGGATAACATGGGGAGAAATGCCAGATATAGTATGCACCTAAAGTAAAATAAAGAAATTAAAAAAAAAAAAAAGAACTACTGTTGAATGTACTTTCTGTTTTTTGTTCATTTGTTTCAGATGGAAAAGTAAGTCTGGTCGCTGTTACTCTATTGGCCAAACATAGAAATTCGTAAGAATTTAAAAGAGTAAAAATATTAAAAAAAAAAATGTTTATGCTAGCACTCTGTTCATTTTCCTTTTTTTTTTTTCTGACAAAATACATCTCACAGTCAAATACTTTTAAGTCAGAGAAAGTTAAAAAGGTGCAGAAAAAAGGATGCCATTGTATGATTGCCCATAATCTAGTATAATTCCTTTATATCTTTATAAAATCCTGCATAATTCTGTGACCTGCTTCTTTCCCTCAACATTACATCACAAACATGTTCCTATGCTCTTTATGTCTCTTTGTGAACACATACATATATGCTTGTATATCTACTGTGTTCTGTCACTGTTAATATAATGATTTTTTTCTCTTTTACTCAGTTTATTTGGTTAAATAAAAAGAGAAAATCATTATATTTATCAGAGATGCAGTTAATTTACTCATTTTTTATTATAGGCTACAATTTTAAAACTATTTTAAATTTTTTGTGAAAGTTGACCTAACTTTAGACTTCATAGTTTTTTCTTTCACTAGAGGTTTTATTTTTGGTAAAGATTATATAAATGAAGTTACATATTTTCTCCTTGCTGCTTCCTCTACATGTAATTTAATCTCTGGTAAATAATTTTGATTTAGACTACACGGGTCTCCATTTTATTTTTTAGATGGAGTTTTGCTCTCGTTGCCCAGGCTGGAGTGTAAAAGTGTGATCTCGGCTCACTACAACCTCTGCCTCCTAGGTTCAAGTGATTCTCCTGCCTCAGGCTCCCAAGTAGCTGGGATTACAGGCATGTGCCACCAAACCCAGCTAATTTTGTATTTTTAGTAGAGACAGGGTTTCTCCACATTGGTCAGGCTGGTCTCAAACTCCTGACCTCAGGTATTCCACCTGCCTCGGCCTCCCAAGTGCCGGGATTACAGGCATGAGCCACTATGCCCAGCCTCTATTTTTTTCATTTATGACTCTAGAGAGTGGGTTTTTTGTTTTTGTTTTGCCACCATCTTCAATTCTAATGTCTGTGCACTAACTCTCCATTTTAAATTTTAACTATTTTTGTTGTGATCCTTAAAAGAAAAACACTTGCTTGTATTAATGTGTTTTTAACCTCATTTATGCTGGTATTAACTTTTTTCAGAAAAACATAGCCTTGGTTTGGTGACTCATGCCTGTAATCCCACTGCTTTGAAAGGCTAAGGTGGGAGGATGGCTTGAGGCCAAGAGTTTGAGGCCAGCCTGGGCAATGTAACGAGAACTGTCTCTATAAAAAATAAAAAAGTTAGCTGGGCACAGTGGTACACGCCTGTAGTTCTAGCTACTCAGGAGGCTGAAGTGGGGGGATCACTTGAGACCAGGAGTTAGACACTGCAGTAAGCCATGATTATGCCACTCCTGGGCAACAGAGCAAGACCCTGTATAAAAAAAAAAAAAAAAAGAGAGAGAGAGAAAAAGAAAAATATGTATGTGAGGGGAAAAAGTTGCTTATCATATTCTAAATATTATATTGTGGGTCAACAGTAAACAATAAATAAGAGACTCCAAGTACAAGAGCAAGCTTTTTGAGATTTCTTTCTGGCCTCATCTCACATTCTAACTGTCCTATTGGAATAAATAGTTTCCTTTACAAGATGACTTTTTTGTTGTTGTTGCTGCTGTTGTTTTTAGTGTTGGTCTTTCAATTTTATTATTTTAAAAAGGACTATTTTTTAGAGAAGTTTTAGGTTCGAAGCAAAATTGAGTAGATAGGACAGAGATTTCCTATATACCCCTCCCTCCGCTCACTCACATGTACAGCTGTCCTCATTATCAACATCCCCCAGGTTCTAGAGGTTACATTAGGGTTGACTCTTGGTATTGTACATTCTGTGGGTTTGGACCAATGTGTAATGATATGTACCCACTCTTCCAGTATCATAGACAGTGATTTCATTTCTCTAAAAATCCTCTGTGAAATGACCCAATTTTAGTAAAAAGAACTAGCCTGTGGATAATGAATTAGAGGATTAGAGTTCTTGTCCCAGTTCTGCTACTATACTGGACCTTGGATAACTTGCATCAATAGGATCTTGATCTAGTTCTTCTAGATGAACAGTCTGTCTTTCCCTAGACTATGATTTTTTTTTTTTTTTTAGACAGAGTCTTGCTCTATTTCCCAGACTAGAGTACAGTAATGTGATCTCAGCTCACTGCAACCTTTGCCACCAGGTTCAAGCAATTGTCTTGCCTCAGCCTCCTGAGTAGCTGGGACTACAGGTGCATGCCATTATACCTGCTAATTTTTTTATTTTTAGTAGAGACAGGGTTTTGCCATGTCGCCAGGCTGGTCTCAAACTCCTGACCTCAGATGATCCATCCGCCTGCCTCAGCCTCCCAAAGTGCTGGGATTACAGGTGTGAGCCACTGTGCCTGGCTAGCCTAGACTATGTTAAGTCTCCCTGCTGGAATGACCATAACTAGCACCGCAGCCATGTGACAGTGGCAACTAGAATTAGAATTCATATTTTCATTCACTTATTTCTTCAAAGATTAATTAAGCATTTATTCACTCTGAGACCACTGTCCTAAGCACTGGAGAAACAATGGCTAAAAAGGTCACACTTTGCTCGTGCAAGGAACCTGCTATTTAAAAAGAATAGCAGCTAGAGATTAACAAGTGGTTTTAAGACAGGATGGCGAGTGCTTTATGATTGGGAGTGTCCAGGAAGACTCTCCAGAGATTTATCTGAGAGGAGGGAAGAATAGGAATGAGAAGCAAAGGAAGAATACTTTAGATAGAGTACAAAGAATGTACAAAGCCCCTGGAAGTAAAAGACAACAAGGTATGTGCTGCTTCTTGGAACTCAGAAAGTTTATTGTAGCTGTAACACTGAACTATAGAAGGGGATGTGGAGTTGATGAGTCTACGTTTGGACAAGTTAAGTTTGGGGTGCTGGTGGAAAATACAAGTATGTGTATCCAGTAGGCTACTGTACATATGAGCTGAGAGATATCACTTAGAGATAGAGAATAAACTCACTAGCATGTAAAGGTCCCTGAAGCCTCAAAAGGAGATCAGATCCTGAGAAGGAGTAGGTGGAAGAGAATTTTATTGTAGTTCATAGAAAAGAGGTCTCTAAATGGGCTTCGAGGAATCCATGAAGTGGGCAGATACACTAAAGAAACCAATTTCTCATATTTACTTTGAATACTGCCTTCATAGAAAACAATTTTTAAATGTCTGATTCTGTTCTTGTGTACTCATCATCATAGCATGAGGGTCTGGAAAAGTTTCTTGTTTTCAGAAATATAAGAAAAGTTACTCTGCCATTACTATGACTTACATGTTCCTTCATTTACTTTGGGCCTATATTAAGCTGAAAGAGGCTAAAGCAAAAGTTATAAAGCAAAGCTAATGCAGTTATCCTTCGGTTTTACTGTCATCACTTAACACAGAAATCAGCAAGCTTCTTCTGCAAAAGGCCAGATAATATCTATTTTCAGTTTTGGAGGCCATAAAGTTTCTTTAACAACTACTCAACTCCACTATGTGAAACCAGCCACAGATAGTATATAAACTAGTAAATATGGCTGAGTTCCAGTAAAACTTTACTTACCAATACAGGTGGGCTGGATGATGGACCTTAATTGGTCAAATCTGGAAATATTCTGGGACACATATATTTTGGTTCTTTTGTGTGGCTGATTTATTAGGAATAGAAGCATAAAACAAAGGCCAAAGAGCCCTTCTATCTGGATTTCCTAAAGACACAAAAAACTGTTTTGTTTTTGAAAAAGCTAGAACTTTTCTAGAACATGATTTTGTGCCAACACAAAACCTGGTCCTCTACCAGACTGCTGATCAATTTGGAGCAGGTTTATAATTAAGAGTGGTGACAGAAATGAAAAACATTGCATCTTTAAATGTTCTTATTTTTTCCAGAAAAGCTAAAAGTTTTTCCAGTATTATTTTGAAGCAGTCCACAGAAGAACTGATAGCCCTGCCATTTCATTTCAGTTTGCAACTGGATGAGACCACTGTTCTCTTCACTGCATGCAGCTTCTGGGTTTTGTTTGTAGCATGAATGCTGACTTCATAAAAAACAAATTTTTATTTTGTGAAAATATTTTTGTCAATCAGAAGTTGGTCTGGAAGAAAAATCCAGGCACCAGATAGAATACTCATGATAAGGGCAACACATCTTTCTCATCATGCTACCTGGGAAAGAGGAAGCTCCACTCACTCCACTATTTCAGCTCACTGTGTTCTATGCTGACACAAGGCAGATAAAAGACGAGACCCACAACTGTGAAAGAAACTTGTCAATTTCATGAGAACCGGGGCATTGAAGCACCACCTTTCTAGGTGGCTTTGTTAAGGAATGAAAGCAGGATATAAAGTTCTCCTTTCTTGACTTTCCAGAGGAAATTTTAAAGTGCATACCTGAAAACTGACAGAAGTAGTATTTCTATTTTTTTAAATAGAAGAAAATCCTTAGAATAATTAGATGAGGAATTAATTAATGTTTGGCTTTTTTCCCCTAATGCATGAGATAAATCTCTGTTAGTTTTTATCTTTTGTTAGATAAATCTTTTTTCCCCTAATGCACGAGATAAATCTTTTGATTTAAGGATCTGCAATCAATACCATGAATGCTATTAAAAACCCATTTCTGGCGAGGTTCGGTGGCTCATGCCTGTAATCCCAGCAGTTTCAGAGGCCAAGGCGGGTGGACCACCTGAGGTCAGGAGTTTGAGACTAGCCTGGCAAAACCCCGTCTCTACTAAAGATACAAAAATTAGCTGGACGTGGTGGTGCACACCTGCAATCCCAGCTGCTTGGGAGGCTGAAGCATGAGAATTGCTTGAATCTGGGAAGTGGAGGTTGCAGTGAGCCGAGATCGTGCCACTGCAATCCAGCCTGGGCAACAGAGCAAGACTCTGTCTCAAAAACAAACAAACAACAATAAAAAAACCATTTGCTGTTTTTAGCCAGGTTGTCATTTTGGAAGAGGAATGGGGATGCAGATAACCACACAAGTCTTTTAATGTTGAGGAGGTATCTCCCCAGGCTAAAGTGAAAAAGCCTCGGCAAATTCTTTGCATAAAGAAATTGTAAGACAAATGGAAACAGAACTCTTTTGAAGGCCACTCCTGTTCAGACAACCATATCATTAAAATATGGATTTATAATCCTTTTCTTGCCCAAGCAGTCAGTGTCAGTGATATAAACCAGCCAAAGATGACTTCATTGTCTTGACAACAAAGAAACTGATGTGGCATAATTTTGATTAAAATGTCTTTGAGAGTTATGGTGCTCTCTGGAACGAGTCTTTAGATGCTTAATTTGATAGTCAAAAGATTTTAGTACTTGCTACCATCAGAATGGAAACTCTAAACTGATTTGGCTGTCAAAACGGATAAGCATACTGCTATGTCAAAAATCTCTGTATAACTTCGACATTTTATTCAAGTCAGACAGCAGCCTTCTCATTGAAATACATTTTTAAGTGGCCTTAAAATTCACCTCTTTTCCTTCATTTATATAATCAAGGGATTTATTTCCATTTTTTTTCAGGAATTGACAATTAATTTTGCATAAAAGTTTGATTAAACACAGTAGACTAATCAGATATGCATCACTGCCACTACCTATAAGAATCTCAAAGTGACAGAAAAGAAATAAGATATTATCACCCAGGACAAAGAGAATGGAAGACAATGCCAAAGGAAAGATTAAAAAAGAAAAAAGCTTTTGGAAGCCAGGAAGTTGACTGATACTGGAGAGGAAGCTGCAACTGCAGCAGCTGAGAGTGATGACACCAATGAGTAGTCTGAGATACTTTGTGGAGATTAGTTATCCTATGCAAACTGGGAAAAACAAAATCTTCCACACAATGAAAGAACTACATGCAAATTTTGAATTAATGTACTAAAACCCAGTGTGTGGGGAATACTTTCATTTAATTTTCATGGAGATCCAGGAGAGAAATTAAAAAATAAGTGAGTGGGCCAGGTGTGGTGGCTCATGCCTGTAATCCCAGCATTTTGGGAGGCCAGGGAGGGTGGATCACCTGAGGTCAGGAGTTCAAGACCAGCCTGGGCAACATGGTGAAACCCCATCGCTACTAAAAATACAAAAATTAGCTGGGCGTGGTGGCGTGTGCCTGTAATCCCAGTTGCTAGGGAGGCTGGGGCAGGAGAATCGCTTGAGCCCAGGAGGCAGATATTGCAGTGAGTTGAGATTGCATCATTGCACTCCAGCCTGGGTGACCGACAGAGCAACACTCCGTCTCAAAAAAAAAAAAAAAAAAAAGAATGTACTTTGCATACAAAATGCTCAAAATTTTAGTCAGGCAGCTCCTTACAGATCCTCTAATTCATCATCTCAGCTATAAAAAGGAGGTAAGCCTGAAACCATTTAGTGTCAAAAGCTGTGTCTGAATCCTGGGTCTCCTAACTTCCATGTCTTTCCTCTTTCACACTGTCTCAATGTCTGCACATGGATATGAAGATGGAGAGAGACCTAAACCTGTAAGGATTACTTAGAACAACATAAAGTTGTGACCCTCCTACCTGCTCCTGGATACTGGAAGACATTCTGCTGCATCTGAGGATTGATTCCAGTGCCAAATTGTCCTCCCATGTTTCCTGTCATGCCTCTGCTCACCATGCTGCTGCGGTTGGCCAAGGATGCTTCAGGATTTGCTGCTAATTGTGAAAATGGGCTGGTAGAAGCAGGTGGGGTTCCTGGATTTGTACCATAATTTGGTGGATACGGGAACTGCTGTGGAGCACCCTGAGGAAGACGGGGGTTCCCCATTTGAACTGGTAGTCCAGATGAGGGAGGGAGGTTGTTCCCAAAGCTTTGTTGCCTCATAAGCATAGCTCTTTGCTGCTGTATTAGCTGCCTCTGTCGGTGCTGTTGACTGTACAATTCCCGCTGACGCTGTGCCAACATCTGAGCATTCAGGGGTGGCTGAAAACGAGGAAAAAACTCACTTATTAAAATTATTATAATCACTATCTATCCTGGAAAGCTTATTGGATAAAGCCTAGTTGCTCGGGGTTATAAAATACATAGCAATTATCACTGAACAAGAGAAACTAAAACAGAAAAGGAACAAAAACCTCTTAATAATCACAGAAGAAAAAATGAATTAAGTACATTTTACAGACTAAAAGTAGTCAAGAAACGCTAAAACAGTATCTGACAATTATCAATGAGAATACAAATTCTCAATTAAAAGTCACACAGAACCGAGAAAGTTCAAAGAAAGTACACATTTATTAGTATTATAATATTGGCCATGAAAATTGTTAAGAGAAACACGAAGACCATTAAGAAGTGAAAGAAAATGTGCTTGATGACTTCTATCCTATCCTTCATTAAATTATTAGGAGACTTTTTCAATTCCAAAAATTTTACCATGTTTCTGGTAGGGAGAAACTCAGTTTTCCTCTTTTCTCACTGAGATCATTATCTGACTTTATTTAAATGAATAAAATGTGACTATAGGTGATTTTAATTTTTTTCATTATACTTTTCTGTATTTACCAAATTATCTATAATGAATATGTACTACCTTTATAATTAGAAAAAACCTACAAATACCATTAAAAAAGGAAGACTCAGAAATCTAGGATCCAATGCCTATGAAACTATCAGTTAAAAAGAAAATAAGCAGAAATAAAATAGTAAAAAGAAATAAATGGAAACAGCTATTTTATACTATTACTGAAGTTTAAGACTATTCCAGGCATTAGTGTAAGTGGTTTAATAGTTACAATATTATGGATGAGGAAAGAAGTGGTAAAATTAGGTTACAATTACTTTTTCAGTATCACATGGCATATCAATAAAGCCTTCTTCAGAAAGTGTCAATTCAGATTGAGAATCTGGTTAAGCACACAGCTCTTGCCAACTAGATACAGACTAATCTAGAAGAAACTATGAAATAAGACTTTCTGATAGGAATTACCTTTATGTGAATCCAAAAGTGGGGTCTTGTTTCTTTACAACCTAATTACCCCTGAATTAGCTAGCACTAAGATTTATAATTTGTAAGACAGATAAACTAAAATCTGGATCCATGAAGATGTCAGTATCTGCTGCTTATCAACAGCTTCAGTCAATAGAGTCATGTGTTGCACAAAGACATTTCAGCAGTAAGACATTTGAGTTGCATATGATGGACCACATTCAGTGGTCCTACAAGATTATAGTACTACAGTATTTTACTGTACCTCTTCCCTGTTTAGATATGTTTTGATATACAAATATCATAACAATTGCCTACAGTATTCAGTAAAGTGACATGCTGAACAGGTTTGTAGCCTAGGAGCAATAGGTTACACCATAGAGCCAGGATGTACAGTAGGCTATACCATCCAGGTTTGTGTAAATACACTCTATGACCTTTGCACAATCATAAAGTTGCCTAATGACACATTTTTCAGAACATATCCCTGTCTTTAAGCAATGCATGGCTCTATTTATCCTTTAATAATATAGGTACTGGCTTCCTGTATTTGTCCCAAATCCATCTAGTTCCATATTGTGGATAGGAAAAGAGTTTTGTTTGAATCCTCTCTAAAATGCCTTATCTCCCAGATTTTCACATCAACTTTGTTATGAAATATAAGTAGTTGAAACAAAAATTTTTTAAGTACGTGTGGGGGTAAAGTAGGGAGCAACTAGATAACATTTAGAAGTCTACCTAGTTTTTTTTTATGTTTAAAGTTCTAATGGCTCTGGGTTTGTTTAAAAAAAGGGATTTTAAAAATAAATAAAAGCTAGAAAATGCTGAGGTTCATATTGAGCACAGTACACAAGACAGTTAAAACAGCTTAGCAATGTGACTGGGTTTTGATCAGGTTTCGGGTACCATTCACAGTTTCATATCAGAGGCTTCCTGTTACTGGTGCTATTCACTACAGCAATAAAAGTTTTGTCTACTTAGTCATCTGGTATCCAATGACAATGACACAGTAACAATAAAACAAAACAAAGCACCTTTTGCTTTAGATCAAATATCACTAAGAGGTATCACAAGTAGATTATTAATTCATCCTAGAAGAAAACTACACTATAAACATCATTAAAAGATCAGCTCACAGACCATTTCAAAGACACTCAAGTCAACACTTTAAGAAACACTGTGTGGGTTAAAGAAGTACTAATGATGTCTGGTTTTCTCACATTACCTGAGGTGTAATTTGCTGTTGCATGCTTGATCTCATATTGATGCCAACAGGAGCAGTTGCTGCAAACTGGTTTAAGATAGCTTGCCGATTTTGGTGTATCAACTAGATAAAATTGGAGACAATAAGACATCATATTTCTACACACAAGCATAACACTGGCCTTACAAAGTAACACAAACTTTCTAATGATTACTAAAAAGTTTTAGTGTTGCAGGTTTGGTAAGATTATTTCCTATGTTTATTTTCCAAAAGGCTGGCAATTCCAAACATTTATAAAACACTTACTGCCTCCAAAACACTATGGCAAAGCATTTAAAAGTAGGATACACACACATGTATGTACATGTGTATATACCTGTTTATTGTATTTTTAAAAACATGTTAGTAGTTATTTAAGTGCTGTAATGGAGAAGAAGAAATACCAGCCCTAGTTCTTGAATGTTATACATGTAAAAGCAGGTATATAATAAGGGCACATTTTACAAACGTCTGGAAGATGAAGGGAAAGCTGAGCAAGCTGGATAGTATTCTCACTTGGGGGTACTATGTCTGGTGGATACATACTTGGGAAAAATCCAATATGATTTCATCAGCTAGAGAGTATTATGTAAGAAACAAATGGTCTGAAAAAATGGATTATTTATTTAACTAGAAAAAGTAATTACTTTAGACCAGCATTTCCCAAATTGGTATGCTAAAGAACATTGTTCAGCAGGATATTAATAGATGTGCCGGGAAAACAGCATGCTGTTCTGTATTAAGTATTAGAAATGATGGGTTACACAAGGTAAAACAGATTTATTTACCGCAGTAATTTTATGAGCCTTTAATTGGCCAAAAGCACATTGTGGACCTCCAAGAGGGGGATATACTATGCAATTTATTTATTATTAGGTTAAATGATAAATAAATTCTGACATATAACCATTAACATTCATCTCCCAGAACAATTTTCTATGAACACTGGTTTGGAAGATCAGTCTAGACCAGGATTAGGGTTCAAGGTCATAGGCATGCCAGGCATGCCTTAACTTTATCTAGTAACAAAAGAAGTGTTCTTGGAAATTAGATTTTCTTATAAACAGTCTACAGCTTAAAAAATTTCTTCCTCAATAATTTGATATAAATAAAATATTCAGAAAGATAACTAACAATAATATTAATACTATTTTATGTTTATATGATACTTTATATAACAAATTATATATTTACATATCATACATTAATATATTTTAATATATTTACATACACTAGCAAGCCTATAAAAGTTTTATATAAGAATCCAAAGAGCTATGAACAGTGATTAAATCTCTTGCCACCAAATAGCTCAACTCTTAATTCTAGCTTCAGTCATTTTCTGACACCCATTAGATCAGAAAACAAATCAATTCTGGAGAAAAGTCAACATAAGATAAATGTTAAAATGACAACTCTAAGGCATTGTGGAATAAGTTAAAACATTCTGAGTCACTTCAAAAAGAAAGATACCAACAGTATAGTTTTAAAAGTCAAAGAGACTCTTAAATATCAAAACTGATATACTTCTTAAACTTGAAAGACCATGAACATAAATTTAAATAAATCGAGTTAATTTTTTATAAAGATTTATTTAAAAACTCAATACATTCAAGATTTTGTACAAAGTTTGGAGGTTACAAAGGTGAGCAAATTCCTGTCCTTCTGGGAGTTCCCCATTGAATGGCAGAAGCAACACACAACAGTGCAATGCACAGGTACTCTGTCTGCATAGACAGACATATCTACGGCAGCACAGAGGGAGCAGCAAATACAGCCTAGGGATGAAGACAGGGACCAAGAAGCATGAGTGAACTCAGCAGAGCCTTGAAGGATGAGAATGTGAGGTGGCAAGGAGGAGGGCAGAGTTAACTTGAGGCAGAGGGAACAGCAAGTATAAAAACAGGAGAGGAGGCAATGAGGACAGGTAAAAATACATTCGGAACATTTAGCTTTATATATTCTTTGAATTGTGAGATAATGTGCTAATAAAATGGGTAGGGATGGAGGAAAGATGCCTGAGAAGTAGTAACAGGCCCTTCTTTAGAAGTAGAAGGAATTATTCTAAATAGCATAAATCTAAGGTACTTTCGGTTATAGGAAGCCTGGTCTATTTCTGCCCTCGAATTAACCCTTGTTCATTTTTTCCTCCCCTTGACCGTGTGTGCAACCTGACTAATGCTGTGACTTTGACCTGCCTCTTCTCTCCAATTATTAAAATGCTGTTTTTCAACAAGCAGGTCAAGTTCCACTTCTTCCAACAAAGCCTTCCCAAAAGAATCACTACATTCCTTAGCTCTTGGAAATCTGAACTTTCAGAGGTGGCGAGTGGAAGATTAGTTGTTAGTCCTTAGTTGTCAGTGCTTAGACACAAACATAAGAGCCTATAAAGGACAGGTTACAAGCCTTGTTGTAGAACAAAAGGAAATGTGGGGCTTGTGGCCAGTGGAAGAGTGCAAACCCGTTCCTAAGTACAAAACAAACATACGCAGTTCAGGCTGGCTGTCACTTTGTCTGCCGGAATGGATTTTCTTTCCAATGTTTTACTAAGATGTCCTTCTATAGGGAAACCTAAAAGATGACTGTCTAGCCTGGAGGTTCTCAGCTAGGGGAGGTTCTGCCAAGCAAGGGACATCTGGCACTATCTGAAGACCTTTTTGCTGTCACAACTTGGAGAGGAGTACTGCTGATGTCTAGTGGGCAGAAGCCAGGAGTGCTGCTAAACATTCTTAATGCACACAGCATCTCCCCCATAATAAGAATTATCTAGCCCCAAATGTTAAAGTGCCAAGGTTGAGAAACTCTGATCTAACTACTGCATGAATTCTTGCCAAGAAAAAAGTATTTTTTAAAGAAGCTCATTGTCTTATCAGGCATTTTTCACTGTCAGAAAGCCAGAGGTAAAAGGTTTCTCTTTTTTCCTGTCCTTTGATCCTAATTCTGTTTTCTGGTCACTTCCATTCTCTATAGTATATAAAAGATTATCAATGGTGGTTCTTATAATGTCAGACACATACATTTCTTCAGTACCCTAATACATACATATCTAGACTTGACTTAAGATTACTAAGTATGTCATATTTGTTTATGTGTCTCACTGCCACTCTCTCTTTATATTATTCTCCTCTTGATAGTATGAAGATCATGGTCCTTGCTGAGGAAGAAGAAAACAAAACTGGAGTAGAAAAATTGTATCTTTTGTCAGCTAATATGATACCATTTTCTTTCTTTCTTTCCTTCTTTCTTTGCTTGCTTTCTTCCTCTTTCTTTTCTTCCTTCCTTCCTTCTTTCTTTCTTTCTCTCTCTTTCTTTCTCTTTCCTTCCTTCCTTCTCTCTCTTTCTCTTCTCTCTCTCTCTCTGTCTTTCTTCCTTTCTTTTGAGACGGAGTTTCGCCCTTGTTGCCCAGGCTAGAGTGCAATGCTGTGATCTCAGCTCACCACAACCTCCACCTCCTGGGTTGAAGTGATTCTCCTGCCTCCGCCTTCTGAGTAGCTGGGATTACAGGCATGCGTCCCCACAACTGGCTAATTTTGTATTTTTAGTAGAGACAGGGTTTCTCCATGTTGGTCAGGTTGGTCTCGAACTACCGACCCCAGGTGATCCGCCCACCTCGGCCTCCCAAAGTGCTAGGATTACAGGCACTCAGCCACTGCACCCAGCCTATGATATCATTTTCTTTTTTTTTTTTTTTTTTTTTTTTTTTT